>JARQTI010000698.1:197845-308315 GCA_030142655.1 Trachelus tabidus
AAGAATGTAAAGAAATAGAGATAAATAAAGCAGGAAGTAAAGAAGAATTAAATATAGAAATAGAGGAAGGTTGGAAAACGAAGTGATTCCAAGAGACCAGTATAGGAGACCGGCTCGAGGAAGAATGAGCGCTCCGAGTCCGGGCGGGCAGTCCCTCGAGCGCTCCCCCCACTCTCCGCCTGTCCCCACTCGCCGAGCCCTGCGCGACGAATTTGCGCGCACACAATTTTTGACAACTCCCAGTACTTCTAAATATGTTTTGCCAGAATTTCCGATTTCTAAAAGTGTTAATATTTTACTTTATTAACTTAATTAATTATTTATTATTTCAAACACCTTATTTATTAATATTTCTACAATTTCCATTCAATTTTTATCTACTCCGCATATTTTGCGGGATTTTGATGTAGCCTCAATTTTAATTATTGAATAAATTTCGAAAGTAATCCACAACCTAATAATATTTGGTCACATTTCGAAAGCTTTATTTAATGTTTTAATTATTCAATATTTCTGGGAAACTGATTTTTTCTTCGTCTTCTCTTGTTTCCTAGTTACCAAAACTCTCGCTGAGACTTTTTCTCTCACGGGGAAAGGGCTCTAAATAAATTTACGAAGGAGAAGCAAAGGGAGAAATGGGAACAATGATGAGTTACGCTTCGAAGTATATGTATATTGCGATAAAAATATCGGCGATTTGTCGACAGCCTAACGCGCGCACTACAATCATATGGGTATAAGATTTTGCTGGATCCCGCATCGTCGGGAAGTTACCCTCACAATTGAAACGAGAAGACGGAAAGAAAGTTAGAAATAAAGAAGGAAAGAATTAGAAAAGTAAAGAATAGAGGTATAAAGGTAGAGAAAGTAAGTAAGGAAAGCGATAAATAAGAAAGTTTAAATGAATGAAGTAAAGAAATAATTATTGAAAAAGAAGAAGATTGGAAACGGATACTCTTATCCAGTGCTTCCAAGAGACCAGTATAGAAATTTCGATTAATAGTTACGGTTTCGGTTCCTTATTTTTCCGGTTATTATCGTTTACGTTGAAAACATATAATTTTTTATCTTATAATGCTAACTTCCCGACAGTCTCTGTGTAATTTGAAGAAATTTCGTCTAGTGTCATAATAATGATTATATGTACTTCTACAAGATAGCGCTGCAATCGAATGTGAATACGTGAAGTGTCAACTTGACAATTGTGTTAAATGAATGTGTTTCTACTGTTGATCTGAAATTCCATTCCTGTAAACTGAAAAGCAATAGCAAGTTTTCATTTGTGCTTAAGGGATTGTTTATATATTATTTAAATCAAGCTAATTAAGCCTGACCTATAAAATGGATGAGACTTCTTTGGATGAAGGACCAGGAATAAACTTTGAGCGGGCTACCTTGGAAATTGCCAAGGATATTGAAGTTCCTGATGGCAACCAGCCTTCAGAATCCTCTATACCTGGTAAGTCTACTCAATATTTAGATTTTACTTTATTGATTCCTTTCCTAATGATGTGTAATTAATCTCTTTTTTTAGCACCAAGACAAACAACAGCACGAAACTTGCCAAGTATTCCATTTAAGCGAATAGATGCTCAAAGTTTCTTTTCTGATCGTAATGAAGTTGTAGATCGTGCTCTCAAGGATTGTTGTACAGATCTCATCAAAGACTATGATAGTGATGTTGTTGGATCTTGGCTTCTTACAGAGTATGATGTGCAACTGGATTAAAAATATATTAAACTGTTGCAGTTACTACAACACACTATTTTTATGTATCATTGACATCCTGCTTTTGCTTTCAGAATCAGTCTATGGGATACAGAAAAGGAACGCTTGGTTCTCCTAACTAAAAATGCATTGTATTCAGTGAAGTACGACTTCATCTCTTTGAAGATTCTCGAGTATAATCGTGTTATGTTATCTGTAATTGACACCCTTATATCTGGTCAATTGGTCTACCCACCCACATCACTCATTCCGTAAGATAGCTTTACCAAAACTTTCTGCAACTTAATACACTTTTTGATTTGATTACTTTTTTTAAATAATCCTATTTCATTTTAATGTTAAGGACTCACAATAAAAGGGGTACAAAAGGCACAGACACTCCACTCACATCACAAAATATTTGTGGTACTCAATTTCCAATTGCTTGCTTCGTTCAAACAAAATGACATGACACTAAATACTCCATGCATCTAGAAATAGTTAACATTCACAATACATTGCTTTCTGTTCTTTGACACTGCTTTTGTTTGTATGTACAAAATTGTATACCTCCTCGACCAATGTGTCAGCACGTGCTAACCGTACACTTTAATTCTAGACGTCTAAATGGACTCGCAGAAGGGGTCTCGAACGTTGTTCAGTGTGGCGTGCGTCAGCAGTGGTCCTCTATGGCCACAGGAGCTGGTTTAGAACGGTTCGAGCCTAGGTACCTTACGAGGGATTCCCTCGCGGACTTGACTCAATTCTGCGTTTGTACGCTGCTTCGTTTCTCATTCAAATTTTGTGTTCAGTAGATTAATCATACATTCATTAATCTCAAAAATTATTTATCTATATCAAACCGATAGTCGTCAGTAGCTTTTCTCATCTTTCGCTTTGGTGTTTTATTGTATTGCAATTCCTTTAACATTATTCTACGTTTAAATACTTTTTTTTCTTTGGTAATACTATTTTTCTTAGAGTAAGGATGAACCTTCTTTTATTTCCTCAGCACTGACATGATGCATTTCATGCATTCATGTTTTATATCTACTTGATAGTGACACGTGACTCTATATTTGATTCCCAGAGATCGGAATACAACGGGTCTACGATTAATGTGGAATCGAGGAGAGCCACTATCTCTAGATAAAAAATGGAATCCATTCGCTCGCAATATCCCTTGGCTAACGTATACCAGTCATCCGCTGTTCTGGCACAAGGGTAAATATATGGCCATAGTATTTCCTAGTCAATATATTCTTATCAGATGAATTACTTAAAATTCTTATTGCTCTGAATGCTAGGTAACGATACAGAAAAGTCGAGATTCGACGTAGAAGATCTGCACGCGAATATCATAAATTTATTGCCAGAGGAATGCCAGGTGCTGGTTGGAAATTCAATTATCCTCGAGAATTATTTGGGGCTAGGCGCGCTATTTCACAATCGTAACTCTTTGGGTTTCTTCAAGATTCGTGGCAAGGTCAGCTTTTAAGTATTTTTCATCTACTAAAACAAGGTAATCCAAAGGATCCAACGCGAACTTTACAGCAATTTTCATGTATCACAAGGAATAGTATTCAGGATACTTTTTCAGCATAGCTCACATAGATTAGATATCACTATTGGACACTGTTCATTCACGAGCAGTCACTTCTCTGCTTACATGATACTAAACATTTATTGTTCTCTTACTTATCATGAGGATAGACTTTCACTAGTAACTACTTGCTTTCTACTTTTTTTTCGATTTTCTATTGTATATTAAATTCAAGGTGCATATAAAAAAAATGTAGTTTACCCAGAAACGTTAGTTTTCGTTATCAAAATACTAATCAAACTAATTTCTCGAAAATCTAATACTCAATATTGTGCGACTAACAACTTTCAAATTTTTATGTCACAAAGTACTCTACCTTGTTTATGCTGAACAAGTAATCCTCTAAGAAAAATATTATTAACGAAAGTAACTATTTGCTGTAAAACAATTAATTGTATCAGAAAAAGAAGCCGGTGCATATCGTAAGTAACAGTCTTGAATTTAACAAAGTCAAGTTGTCGGTTTTCATTGTTTGAACTGCAAATTGTGTCAAAGATAAATGCTTTTCTACGGGCGTAGCATAAATAGATCGTTCTTACATGAAATGACGTTATGGCTTACTAACACACAATAATGTACAAGTGCGATAAGCTCACTGGCCAATATTTTACTAATAAGTATGTTGAACGATTTCACTTACCTCATGGTACTTTTCTCTTATGATGTTATCGCCATTATTATTATTGAGCGAAGTCTCAATTAAAAATAAAAACATTTTACGTGTCTTACAGCATGAGTTTCACTGACTATTACTACTCCGTCCTGTTATATTCCAATAACTATTTTTGTCTTTCATAGATCAAAATATGAGTGATAGCCTTTTTCTGAAGGAGAAAGACGGACAGATATTAGTCCATACAAAATTGATGCATGAAAATAATGTTACGTTGCAAAACTAAAAATAATTTTACGGATTGGATGCAGCAATTAATGCAATCCCACAGGCACTTATATATTAAACGTACGACTGTAAGCACAAATATTAAACACATGCGATCACCGCATTTTGACCGTTTAAACAATATATATTTTGTATTTTAAACAATAATCGTAAAGAGTTGAAATATAGGCGCCTCGTATCTTAAGACTTGCGTCCATACATCCCGATAGAGAAAGAAAATTAAAAGGAAGTGAACAGTTATGAACAGGACATGCTGGAGCGGCCGGAGATGTAACAGAAGAGAGAAAGAGTTATGTCTCATTTCGAAGAATCGACTTTGTTTTGTACTTCCCGCATTTTTTTCCAAAATACTGATACTCGACTAAGTGGGGAAAAAAGCAGGAAGACTTCGGGGAGACATAAGATGGATAAATCGCCAGTAGTTAAAATACAGTGATCTTATATAAGTTAATATAATAATAATAATAATAGCGGTATAATTACAAAAAAAATTAAATTATAAACGTGGCCTGCTCCTTTCCTTAAATACCGAAAGACCGCTTACCACCGTTGAACGCGATACGTCTCCCGTGCGCGGAGAGCGTAAACGTTTCTTTATTATTATTTTTGTTTAATAACGTGTTAATTAGCCGCGAGTTGGATTAAACAAAATCATGGCTTTGCTGGGGGCTAAAGTATTTTTTAGTCTATCTGTCCATTTCAGCAATTAGATTCGACGATACTACAGGTAGTTTCCGATGCGGGACACCTAGTGTTTATCGTAACAATACGAGCATAAGAGAAAAATGAAAACTCGATTTTCGCCGATAAATAGATCTCACGAACAAGATAAATAGCTCAGGGAGATCCGAGTAGCCCCTCCTGGCCTGTTATTTCCTTTTCTTTTTTAATTTTTCTTGGATAATTGGAACTGTTAGAGATTTCGTTGCCCGTCGATTGATAATTGAGATTTGTTCATTTTGTTTGTCTATTTCTTTCATAATTCTTTTTCTTTGCTTTGTATTTTTTTTTTGTTCTCTCATGTCTCAGTATATCACGGCACAATATACGACTTACACTCAGCGTACGTGATGGGAGATGGAGGTTGCAGGTCTCAGAATTCTCACAGAGCTGAAATTCTTTTGAATGATACACAACGCAAGACGAAAACGAGAGTTCCGGAGGCTTGACTCGTGCAGGGAATTTCAGTAGTGCGAAATGGTGTCCGAATTTTGTCCATAAGGCTGCGCAATAAAAGGCGTCGGCATTACTATTCGTCATGTGAATCTTGTTAAAGTCGATCATCAGAGTTCCTTCAACAGGGCTGATTTAGCATTCTTCAATTTGTCCAGACGTCTCTGTAAATGCGAGTTTGCCGTCTCCAGCTCTTCGACGCGACCCTGGGACTCCCTTACCTGTTGAATAGATTAGTGGATCTCTTTTAACCTGCATTATCAGTTTCTCAAGATATGAGCATTCAATACAATATTTATTTGGGACTGGATTATTAATCATTTCACATATTCCATTAGGCACGACTTCAAGTAGCCATAACTAGTGGATACATTGATAACGATGCTTGGACACGTGTGGAGTACAAAGAAGAGGACATGAAGAATTTTATGATATTGATTGTTAACGTGGAACTTGAAAAAAAAGTCACAAATAACTAAATACGCTTCGCGATGCTTTTCTGGAATTGGTTTCCTAGGAAAACAGGATATGTTGTACGTCAAATAGAATTAATGAATAGAACGTGATTCGGGCGATACTAGTAAAACGAAAATAGGGGTCACTCTATTTGAGCTCACCCAGTTGTTCACTGGAAATGACACTCGTCAAAGTAATCTGAAATCATCTGGAATATCAAAAGATTGTTTTTAGTCAGCTAAAATGAAGCTGCTGCTTTCGATTAAGAATGGATGCTTGATATTAATGACGTATTAACGATGATATTTCTGGAATTGCCATGTCTCTTCGGATGATCCGATGTGTATCCGTTTTTGATAGTAAAAATTTAAGGAAACTGTGAGACGAAAAACTTACTTCTCTCTGGAGTTTTCGTTTTTCGACCTTAAGTTCATCTTCAGCCTTTTCCGAGGCTTCGGCTGCCGATTTGTATCGTATTACTTGACTCTCCAGCCTCGCGACTGTCGCTTGCAATGTCGACATGTCCTGCTCGGCTTTTTGTAACTTGAATTTGTAGTCAGCCAAGAGCTTGTTGGCTTCTCGTTGAACATCCTCGGAGTCTGATAAACAGCCTGGAACATTTCATCAAATGAAATTCGAATTACGTTCGTTATCAGAAATAATTCTACAGCAAAATCAAGCTGTTTATATATGAAAAATACCAGTCAAACATTACTGTATTTTAATATACGTCGTAATCACTTACCCAGAACGGAACCTGGTGATCTTTCGGACCTGACCCTGTTTCTAGCTTCCTCTAATTCGAGTCTCAAGTGCCGAATTTCATCCTGTAACTCCTTCTTCTCCGAAGCGAATTTTCTAAGTCGAACGTCTGCAGTAATATAAGACAATGTAATATAATAAAAACATATTTTATCACGACCAAGCAATTATCATGTATAAATCTTCTGCATACCTAAAGATCCTTCCCCTGCATTTTGTAGCAATTCCGCAGCTTCGGTGCTGACTAGAACTCTTCTCCTGGGTCCCCTGGAACTATTTTCATTTTCAGTGTCCTCGTCCTCGCTACCTTCGTCCTCAACGATGACCAGACCGTTCTCCTGAAGTAAAAGTAGGAGTAACAATGTTAATAACGTTAAACACAACAATGCACGTATAACATGGAGCTGCCTAGTAAAATTGATAACTTGCTTCAATTAATGTGTCCCGTTCGAGTAGCTGAGCTCTACAAGAATCAAAATCTTCTTTGAGCCGTTGACTGACCCTCTTGAGTTGCTCGGCTTCTCGATTCTTTTCTCGTAATTCACGACGTAACTGGGCTGCTGTTTCTTCCAACTCTTCCAGCTTGTCTTTCAGAAGATCAACCTGATATGCGTAGGAGGACTTCTCATTGTCTAGCTGAGCATTTGCTATCATTGCTTTTCTGAACTTCTCCTCCAGCTCCTTAAGTTCCAGCTACAAAAAAAATCAGAATAAAATATCTTGAAATTTAAGCATGCAGTTTAAAACAATACCATATGGGCTGATCGATTTTGCTTAGTAAATTGTCTGTAAAAAAATCTCATGCATCGAGATGAACTTTGATAACGACGTTTGTTCTTTAATATTTACTGGTAAAAAGTTCGAACGTGATTTGTACGTGTTTGCGGTATGAGGCAACTAATAAAGTACTACAATGTACAATTAAATATTATTTTCAACTCACACGAAGATCTCTATTGAGTCCAGCATCCTCAAGAGAGTCCTCGGAAGACCGTCTACTTGACTGGAAATTATTAGTGTTCACTAATAAGCGCGAACTTCGCACCGGATCTGGCGTTACCCTCATGGTTCGGTTGACATCAGCTATAAGAAATATTAATTTGAGAAAATCGGTAAGTGAGAAAGAATGATAATTTATTTCGAATAAAATATATACGCAAATGCGATCAGGAAACGTACGTGGATCCTCACCTGTACACATATCGTAAACCCTATCGGCATTCTCCTCAGCTTCCTTCTGCTGACGTTCTAGCTCTCGCATTCGGATTTCTCTGGCCTCGGCCCTGGCCTGTCTCCGTGCAGCCAAACGGGCTTCTGCCTGAAAAAACGTACCAAAAATCCATCCTGTTACAAAGAACATCCTCCTAGGTAGAGCCAGTACCTAGTACTGTCTCCTTGCGAGAAACTTAACTGACAACCAATTAGTTACAAATAATCACTGCTAATCCATCTTAACGGTCAATTTTTCTAAACTGTCAAAAGTTACTCGACCAGAGCTCAGTCGACTGAGCAAATACTTTTTTTGAACAAGTTTTCATTCTCAAAGAGGCTGAAGGTAACTTTATGACTTTAGTTGTAATATTGTCAAATGAGTGACGGTGGCTTATCGGTCTACGTATGCAGTTTTTTAAATTATTCAAATACTCATTACTTCCTGCGCACTGACATCCAGAACCTCGTTAATACTTATATCTTCACACGTGTCGAGCAACACGTCTTCCAAGTTGTTTGGCTCGTCCATTTCAATGTTTTACCGGTCGAACAAAGTAGCAAACTGTCCGATACATTTTATCACGGGAGTCCAATCGTTATCGCAAATTTATATCGATCGCACGATCAAATCATCTAGTATCGATTGAAGTCAAGTCGTCGATCGTTCGGATCATTTAATTTTCTCCGCGCAACTTTTCCTATATTCGTCAAGTGTTAACGAAACGATATAACATACGACAAATGTTATGTCGAAGAATTCGTAACGGTCAAAGTAAATTAATTTCGGATGAGCTCGCGTATAAATGATTCGAGTCACATTCAGAGCGTGGGTCGGCCGGCCATTGCCCACGTAAGTACTGCTTACTGAAGAAATTCTTATCATGCACATCGGCACACGGTCTCCCACTACCTCGTGCTGGAAACAGAAAACATCCATGCGCAACAGATAAGCCTCACCTGTCACAGTTCCTTTTATTTTTCAAAGCACATTGAGCGTCGTGACTATCAATTGGATTTTACAAGTATAATAATCGTTGAATTTACCTTACTTTTTTTCATTGTCTAAATCTCGTAATATTTATCTAGAACAGGTATCTTTCTTTCGCTCATTAGCCGGCGGAGGATACGAATACTACGAATTGAACGCATCGTTATAAAACGCTTAATAAGAATATATTTCTCTGTTAACTGACGCTGTTTAATCTAAACATGCGCTATCACTCTTTCCTTCCGCCCTTATCAAAAACCCGCTTAAGTATTCGCCACCAGTTATAACATTGTAAGGTTCCTTCAACTTCGTATTCGTTTAACAATATTGCGCCTATGTCGCCAAGAGGTACATGCGGGTTACCTTTATTGTTTACACATACTACAATGTTAATGGCTTTACACAGACAATTAGTGTTGTCAATTCTTAGAAACCTGTTGTACCCAGTACACATAATTTTCTATTCAATTTGATACAGTTCTTATACAAACGTTGTGTAGAATATTATTGTACAATGTATGTAAGGTCGTACACTCTTCTACGTAAGCGGTTATTGCAATCATCACCAAGCTGTTCTATTCCAAGACTAAGCACACAAGAATTTATAGAGGAGTTAGAGGACAATAGAGTTAGCACTTTTTAGGCTCGTACCTCCTTGGCGATTTGATCAAGAGCCTGATCCTCAGCAGAGTGCCTAGTGGCAATGCGCCTGCGCCCTGCGACGGAAGAGGACTCCATTCTGGTCTAATGATTTAAGGTGTTATCAGTCCTCGATGGACCAGTGTCACTGGACGCTGGGCCAAACTCTGTCACCTCACAGGGTCACACACCACCACGCTAGGAACAAACACATAATGCATTTTGAACGATTAATCTCTTGGCTCACTTTCTTACTAGAGGATGAAATACTATAGTTTGTACTGTCATAAGAAAAAAAAGACGCAATACCTTCAGTGTGTTAAATTATATTAATTAAATAATAATAAACATAGTAGGAAAGTATCATGAAATATATTGCTTCTAGGTTGTAACTTGAATTGATAAATAATTTCATTGATATATTGATATGTCGCTATTTGTTATTTTCTACAGGTTGGTACAAATTAATATTTCAAACAGTTTTAATGGTCGATATTAAGGCGATTATTGAAATAGGATTTCTTTTCTGTTGCACGGAATTCGTAAGTCAAGGTATCAATACTAAAAAGCTGACAAACACGTTGGAAACATTTATAAGACAAACAAATATTAAAACTATGTAAATAACTGTTATTTCATGCAGGATATGTTATTAATATTTTATGCTTCGTGTGTTAAAGGGTATAAATTTAGAGGGTCTTGCTTTCAGAGTCTAGTGTGATTCCAGAAAATATTTTGCATAAAATTAGAACGTGAAAAAATGGATATTGGAAGGATTAAATATTACGAAATAAAGTTGGTTCGGCGAAAATATATTGAAATTTTATATTGGAGTGCATTTCAAAGATCAAACTTGCGTGGAACCGTTCTAAAAAGGTATCGAGTTGAAATTAACTGGCCATAAAAGGTGTCCAAGTTGCACCATCACTTACTCAAAGAGTTCGAACTACTTATTCCTCCAAAAATGGATTCAAACTCTGTATATATAGTCATAGAAGAATATACAAGAACGGTAAACAGAAAATCATAGAATCATAACGAAATATATGCAAATATAAATGTCACTCCCAAAACGTTTGAAAATCATCCAACTTCCATTTGAAATGCCACGAATATGAATTAAGTTATAGTCTCAATTCGAAAATCCTTAGTCCCGTCGGTATAATTCCATCGGAATAATGAATCACTGTACTTCTTATCCGGCACTCCGGAATATTTGCGAACCTAACCTTCAACCGAGTCATCTTGGGACTCGTCATAGATTTGTCATGACATTAGCATTACCGTAGCTGAATATTCTTCTCGAATGGGGGATAACTTGCCAAAAATAGAAGTATCACCCGCTGGAAGAGCTCAGTCCAAAGTACTAGACAATCGCAGTGTAATACCGCTTAAGCTGCATAATAAGAAGTATAGAGAAAGCCTCGAAAGGATAAGAAATAAGGAAAAGATTCTTCGTAAACCTTCCAATTTCACGTCTCACACCCACGCATAATGTTAGGCGTAATCTTGGCTGGAGGATGGTTTTCAACGTTTTATCGTAATCAGGGACTATGTAGATAACTTACGCGAGGACGTGAAAATCCTTCAGGGGCCGGGCATGGCTAAGTCGAACGTAAAAATAAACTGGTCGCCTATAAATACAGTGGTCGGCGATCGCGAGGCGACCATCTGTGGCTCGCGGCCGGTTTGGATGCAGCCTAGGAAGCACGGAAGGAACACGTTTAGGTCACGCTTGGAGGCCGGTTGGTCGTAGCTTCCTAGTGATTCGGAATCAGCGCCGGTTTACGCGCAATTATACAAGGGTGGTGCGTTTTTGAGCGCACGACCGATCTATAGACAGACATTTCTTGATCGGACGAAAACCGCACTGGCCTCCACTTCGCACTGAAGGCCTCGCCTCGGCTATGGAGGCCACGCTACTGCTGCTGCCCTCTACAACACACACTTCACCACACAATACCGTACAACACACCACCATACCACTGCGATACCACACGACCGATCATCGGTGAGATCATTCGATCCGATAAATATCCCAGATACAGTTTAATACTGTTATAAACAGCAAACGGCACTAACGCTGTCGATAAATATAACTTTAGGCATTAAAAAAGCGTACGATTAAAGTTGCCTTTGCAATACATTGGACAAATATGAAATTACGCGGTAATTATTAAATTTCGAGTGAAAAAATATTTGAGAAAGGCTCCAGGGCTTTATTACGTTTACATTGTGAATTTCAGTTGATGTTTTTTGAACTATCTTCGCGAATTAGTATATCCAATATGGTTTCCAAACTATTGAAATCTGCCTTTCCTTCTGAATTCTCTTTCTTGATTGGTTTCTTTGCTTTCTCAACTTCTGCCTTATTCTTGTTGAAGCTGGAGATATCGTCCTTCGTCGTACTATTACTCTCCTTTAAGGATTCTTGTAAAATCAAATTGTATATATTAGTGGTGTTGGGTTTTGGCTGAGGAATTCCTGGATTCTTTTGCCCGAAGTATTGCAGAGCCTCCAAAATATATTCCTGATTATCCTTATCCTTTGAAGAGGTCTTATTCGCAACCGCGTGCTCAATTGAAACATCAGAATCTGCAATGAAAAACAAAGTAATGAATCCGTATCAAGCTTCCGCGATCTTAAACAATTTTGTACCTTCTGCTGCAAGAAACTTGTCATCCTCATCCTCGGTAGTACATTCAAGCAACAGAATACCTTTGTCGATATCCTTCGCAGCATCATTTATCTTTTTACTTAGATTGTTTTCCACTGAAGATACCTCTTTGACATGTTTAGCATCGTGTATCGCATTCCCTTCGGAAAGCTTTCTTGATGTGGTTGTCCTGGCGACAAGTTGTACTCTCGGCAAGTGTAGTCCAGGTCCTGCATTATCTCGATATCTAAAAGAAAGTATATTAAAATTGTATTACGTAACGCCTACAAATTTTTGACGACCTCGCAACACGAATGCTCGGATTGCATTGTCACACGCAATAAGATACATCTTACGATTGAAAATATGTAAAATACACTTACGAGATCCGGGAGTAAGACTTTGCAAAAATAATGATCAGTATAACGAAGAGGACCGTCAGATAGAGAAACATATTGATCTGTTTGAAAGTAAGCTTGATGCAGTTGCATACGGCTTGCGGTCTTTCGTTGATAATTGACAAAAGCTCATCAATATTTTTAACGCGTTATTAACAAGTCACAGTCGTGTCTTATTCCATGGAGTACATTGTTTTGATTCTTGGCGATGCTCATTACTTAAATTGTATCTATAGTCCAATCAGCGAAAGAGTAGTCTTCGATAATTGCTAAGAAAAGCCAAACCGTGTATAATTGAAAGCAATTGATTCGCTAGTCTCGTTATACGTAATACAAGCGAATAAAAAACTTGTATATTCGAGTGACACGGGATTTATTGATGTACAGCATCGTTAAACGTACAAATTCGATTTCCCAAGTATTTAATACAACGTATTAGATGGTATGCTATCGCGAAACGCCAAAAAGGTAATCTACTCGTTGCGACCCACGGGTAAAATAAATTACACGCCGTGCGTCGAGATGCGTATATATATATACAGCAAATTAAGAAACATTTTCAGGAGAAAAGTGGAAGGAGACGACTTCCAAGAATGATGGCAGGGCAAGTTCTTCGTTAAAAGTTTTTCAAATTAATTCGTGAATTTTTTCAACCAAATCTAAGTGGTTACATGGGTCTATATTAAGATTACTTCGATTACCCATCTCACTATTGTAACAGCAAAGACGGTAGTCAATATAATTCTTAACGTTAAAGAATTGAGAAATCTCAAAACGGATAAATATTAATTTTGAAAATCATGACTTTCATAATATTCGACTTGCCTCAACCTCATTCGCGTAACATTAGCGTTATGGCTACGTCTTAAGATTTATACATATAAATGCTAAAGATTGCATCCGAGACGCGCTGCCGCATTATTTCGCGAATATTGCGAAACCGACGACCTACCGAACAGACTTCCGGTAAAAGTAATTTGAAGTGCTAAGAGTAAAAAAAAAAAATGAAAACAGTGGTATCCATTTAAATGACCCAGACAACAGATTGAATGGGTATATTAATCTTTTATGATTTACTAAGAACTGAACTAAGTAGTTTCATATTTAATCTTTTTTTTCAATCTGACGTAACCTCCATATTGCAAAAATTTAACGTAAATACTTTGACGTCAGACAATAATGTCGATTACGCTGAATTCTTACATAAATAATTTTAATATTCGCGATATTACTGGTCCATTATACTCTGCCCAGAACGTTTCGCGTTACATTTTTTTATCATCCTAAGTATATGCAGATTTTAATAATTTTTAACGTTAGAACACGAGGTGCTCATCGGTGTAATGCTTAAATCTTGGCTGGTGTTGAGTAATCGATGATATACTACAGCCAATTAATGAATTCCACAATAATCACGCAGAACATCTTTATTTTAATGTTATCTGCGGACATATTTGCTATTAAGTGTATCAGGTGCATGCTTAGGAATTTAGATACGCGTTAGGACTGTCTTTTAAGGAATATATGCATATACATCCCCACGAATTCATTGTACTTTAGAGTAATATAAGTAATTAAGCGCAATAAGAAAATTTATTTAACTGCAAAATCATTCTATCGAAAATGAAACGTTAAAATGACTTTTGTATATGCACTGTCATTTTTCATCAAGTATCTGTACGTAATTTTACGAAATACGTTTTACCGTAGCAATCTAACTGTTTTAACATGGAATACATTTCGTGGATTTCCAGCATTTTACCTTAATTATACATTTGCTCTTCTCTCTGAGGAACGATATGAATTATCTAATAAACTGGCAACCTACTCGGTGTAATCGAACGATGACATTGATTATGAGGCTAACTATTAATCTTCGTGTTCTACCGTTAATATAATAGGAATTTTAATGAAAAGACAAAAAGCAAATAAATTCCGAGCGAAGAAAGACTGTGTAAAGTCGCCGATTCCGATGAACTCTCACTCCTAGAGCGAATTCTTTCAGTTGCCGGCTATGTGCCGCACGTAAAATACTAGAATGTATCAAATATATATTATATTATCTTTGAATAAATGTCTCTTTTGAAGGTATCATCGCTACTGGGAATGACACGCGAACTGTGGGCAGCGACGAGTTAGTCATCCAAATCATTAACGTGGAGGACCTCCCGGTATGTCAGGCCGGCTTGCAATAGTGTCTGGATCTCGTCTTTTGGGTAAAGAACCCTTTTCGGATAGCTAGTGGTGATTTCAAAGTTGATCGGTGAATCCGGTTGGCTAAAAATCCAGTGGTATACATCCTAAAATTATAAGAGATCTGAATCAGTACAATTTAGGATTTAAAATACTTAATCAATTTAATAGAAGTCCCATTTCTTGTAACATGAACAATTCCTTGCACCTTCTGAGCTGATCATTCTAAAAACATATGCCTATATAGAATTACTGGTACATTATGAAGCTTTAAGCATGTGCATTATATTTCTCATCTAATTTGTGCTAATTTGTGTACAGATAGTGTCAATAAAATTTATTCTTACCTCAATGGTATGAGTAAGAAGAAACCTTCGCTTGACCGTCCGTTCGCCTAATTTAATTAGCAGATGACACGCACTGGGATTCGAGGGTTCAGGTTCCGAAGGAACCTTTCGAATGGTAAGTTCTTTCTCTATGCGGATTCGTTGAATTTCCCTTTCCTGTGCATTGATAACCTCGCGTTCCTTAGCTTCCTGTTCCTCACGCGCCCTTCGTTCCTCCTCTCTCTTTCGATCCTTTTCCTGGTCCGCTCTCAATGACTCCTCGTATGCTTGATCTTGCTGTTGCCGCAATGATTGCGCTGCGCTACGTTCAGCCCTATCTTGTCGTGCCTGAATCAAGCTAATTTCGTTGTTGTCAATGAAAGTGCGGAGTCGGGAAATGAGTTCTGTTGGTGACGGAATACCTTCCATACTGAAAGATTAAAAAAGAAAAATTTAATCGTTTCAGTCAGTCAAACATAGATTTGTTGTACTGACCGGCCGACTATCGTCATACGATTGTCCCTTAGAACAATGAGAGCCAAAAATGGATAACTTCCAGACCGCAGTGCTTCTGCAACTTTGTAGCCTTCACCGGACTGAACGTTACACGCCCAAAAAAGCGTATGCGTATTAACATAACGAATAACTTCGGGATCAGCCAAAGTAGTTCTGCATAAAATTTTAAGAATTAAGTGAACACAAACAATCTCAGCTGGTATTACTGAATATATTCATATCGATGTATATACCTGCACCACTGCTCAATATCTTGAGCTTCGTCTTTGTGCAAGTAAACAAGTAAAAATCTAAGTTCTTGTTTAGCATCTGAGAGAGCTTGACTGTATGAGCCTTGATAGAAAACTGGATGACTAGTGCCATACCGTTCCTCGTAGGAGCGTATAAAGTTCATGACATCTTGAACTGGATCGGATGATACTGAAATAAATAATAAGTTAGGTTATGTTTAATTCAAGTGAAAAGCAATGTTATTTGGATCATGAATCTTACCAGGTCGAACGTTTGATCTAAATATGGCCAATACGAGTTGTAAAATACCACTGACCAAATGGTAGCACATTGAAAAAACATAGGATAATAAACCACCAGCAGCACCACCAGAGCTTCCAGCTGGACTAAAGTAAATTCGGGAACCAGTGTCATCGACAACTGGTGGTGGTCGCGATCTTGAATCCTGGGCGTACATCGATGGTCTGCCTTCGTAAAGATTTAATCGTTCCTAAAATGATAAAATTGTAGTTTATTTAATTATTTATGCAATTCAAATACTTTCAGACATGGGCTGTTGCAAGACACATATACCTGCACAGCAATTTCCAAATTCCAATCGTGTCTTTGTAATACATCACGACATATGGAAAGATCCTCGATTCCAGTCAGATCCTAGAATAAAATAGTCCTTAAAATATAGATATATTTTAATACAGAATGAATCAACATTTTATACAATCAAATGTTGTTGAAACTACAATGTTTTGTTAAATACAATTTTGATAATTGCCTCATAATAATCTAAGCTAGACCTAATACAGGAATATTATCAATTAAAAGTATGCAATATTTGACATAATTATTAGTTAAAATTCCAATCATGTCTCTGAAGTCAACAAAAGGTGCCAAGGACAAATTAAAAGAACCGTTCTGAAAGAGAATTCTAATGTTGCTCCAAAAAACAAATGTCATTGTCGTGATCCATTTGATTTCCGGTAATATTGTTGGTTGTGTTGTTGTTGTTGTTGTTGCTATTATTATTATAATCACCTGAAACTGAAGAACTTTTTCAGTTTGTTCGCCGCTGAGCTCGCCCAACGCGAATTCCGCCATGGCGATGATTCTCTTCCGCGTAGCTCAGCACCGAAACGATCTTTCTCTTATTTATTTTTCCGTTCCTATCAGCTGACGTAGTTTGTCGTAACGAGACAGCTTTTGTACAGCATTTGGTTATGCGACTCAAAAGGACAGTGTCGCCTAACCTCACTTCTCGCGATGTCTTTTACAGCAATTGCATGAAAGCGCTCAGCCCTCTTTCATGCTTTACATAGATTGTAAGTTGCCATGTAAAATATTACGTTTCGAAGCGCAAGTCAGCGCACATACTCCGCAGCGCTGCGGTCCTTCTTTACTTTATCGCCG
Source organism: Trachelus tabidus (assembly GCA_030142655.1). NCBI lineage: Eukaryota > Metazoa > Arthropoda > Insecta > Hymenoptera > Cephidae > Trachelus > Trachelus tabidus. Next base: position 215,011 of record JARQTI010000698.1, read on the forward strand.
AACTCTGTTAGATACGGGTGAATACGAGACTCTTCTTTAATATTATTTCATGCCTGAGATTTATCGAGTATCTTCTCGAATTCTGTAATACCTGAACTTCTGATAGATGGAGACACTATCTACTCCCCAACTTATTTAACGGTGTACCTGACATTCGCGTAATTGCAGTAGTGGTGTCGGCTAGCGAGGGGTGCTGTGTCCGAATATCATTTTTTTTAGCTTCACGCCTCTAAGGAAAGCAATACGCAAATCCTAAGGGAAGTAACGCAATGTAACAAGAGATAACGACGATCGAAACGTACGTGCCAGATAACGACATATAAATTGAAACTGTGCAAAATTATATTTCGTTGTTAACGAAGGGAAGTCCTACGTATTCTACTGGTGGTCTATTTTGCTAATTCGGAATGGAGAGCCCATTGCCGCACATTATGGAAAGCTCCGACAGTGACTTCTCTACAAAACCAAAAGATAGGTTAGTCAAAATTCTTGACTCAATCGAAATCCATGTCGAACAGCTGAGGAAAAATGCATGGCGACTTGAGGAAGAGAAAGACACTCTTCTTACTACTTTGGATACTCTTCGTAACAACGATCTTCTTTGTTCTCTTGAGGAATGTAAGTATTTTTGTTTGATGGATTCAAATATTTTTATTTTTAACTTCTACATATTACGTCTATCTCTCGGATTTTCTAGAAAAATCTTCGCCGCCGGCCGGAAGACTATAGAAGTTGCTCCATAAGTTTAACTTGAGCTCTCGTGTACGAGTAATTTCTATACTTCCGTTTTGACTTTGTTCAATGTTTTTCAAACAATCTGGTATTTCTAAAACTCTGTTGATAAGCGATGACGATCTGCGAGTAATTTAAAATGAAATTGGAACTTTGTGTTGATTGGCTGATTTTGGTAAAACTTCATCTCTTGTTCGGTCATATAGGCTCTAGTGATAATTATTTATATTACAGTATATAATATTTTGAAATATTTTAATAGTGGAAGGTTTCATTATTTTTTTGATTTTTAATGTAAAATCTATAATTACCATATTTTTAGCTGACAAAGATGATGTACTGAGATACGTGGAAAGACTATCAACGCGCTGCTTAACAGTTGAAGTTCTTGTTAAAATTCAACGTGATCATGTTCAGCAGGAAGCATTGCACCAGGTGGGTGTTGGAATAAAACTGTAAATTTTACCTTCAAAGAAGAATAATGGTTGATATCAATGTATAACTAATTTTTTCTATCTTAGGTGAATGATCTTATCGATAGTTTAGTTGTTGGTCTACGTAGTGATCCATTCAGTACACGGCAGCGATGTGCAGCATTTATGAATGCTTGCTCATCACATACTACTGGAAGTTCAGACAAAAACTTTGAAATGGCCATCCTTGGCTGTACGATGGACGATCAAAAACGCGTGAAGAAAAGGTTGCAGGGTCTTCTAGACTACATTGATAAAATGTTCACCATAGAGATGCAATGAGAGCAAACAATAGCTGCATGATTATGAAGATGGAAACCGGACAGCAGCCCTTCCATTGCAAATACATACATGTAATTCGTTGTATAGATTCCGCGATACAGCTAGGCTGTATAATCAATGCAAAGAATACAGGACAGGGGTCAGGATATATTCCATAGAAACCTTTACATAAAAGATTCAAAGACAAAACGGGGATTAAAGAAGATAGGGGAAACAAAAGAAATGGAAATATGCAGCATTCCTCGCAGCAGACGTGACTTAGTCATCGAGATTCCTTTGAATAAAAGCGAAATCTAGCGCTCAAATTGCACTTTTGATCGGACTACTCAAACTATGCACTCGCGCTATGTACCTAATACAAATTGATGAAAATTCATGTATGTTTGTATAGATAGTTTTTGCTAAACGTACGCTATTCGGAAATATTACTGCTTAACTTGGTAAATGCGTTCTGCTGATTATTCAGATAACACAGATAGAAGTTTGTCATGGCAAAGAAGAAGGATGATAGGGATGCTTATCATGAAAAAAGAAAAATACTTCTAGGATATCTGAAGTTCGGCAATGGAGTAGTTCCTTTTCACACTTTCCTCCTGTACTAATTTCTCTTAGTAACGTTCCTTTAATAACATTCAGCACTGAGCGTTTAATTTTTAAATCTTTCTTTCTTACTCTTCTCGCGACATATGAATTCCAGAATAATTAGTTGCTACATTGTAAATAAAATAAGATTACGTTGAAATTTCATATTGTCATATAGGAGCGCCCCTTGTTTCGCCAATTACAATTAACATTATTGTATGACGGTTTGTTATCCTCTTCCAAGTGCATAAACGTTCTTATAAACATTATTAAGACTCTCATTTTTTTAAGAATGAGAAAAATAAATGGCCGTGATTTTGAAATATAATTAAATTAATAAAATTTATGCGTTATTCGTGTCTAAAATATTTAGTTTTACTGACCAAAGTAGCGTTACAACTAGTTAAAGCACATTATTATTTTTTACCTATAAATTTACCCAGTGCATGTTCGAATATATAATTTCAAAAATAATTTTATTTCATGCAAACCACAATACTTTGCTAGGCCGTATACGGCAGATAGTAAAAAAAAATGTGTTTAGATATATCTCGTCCAGGTTAATCTGCGATGTACAAAACAATGTAAAATACATGTCTATTGTCATTTCTGTGATAATAAACACTCAGAATCCAAAAATTCCATCTATTCTTTTCGATAAATCAAATCCCAAAGAATTTCATTCTAAAAAAAATCCAAGTTCAATTCTACTTAAGCGTATCGAAATAAATTTAACACGTTCCCTCATCTGTTTCTCGTATCCTTCATCAATAATTCATTTTATGAATATGCCAACACGTCCCTGGTGCTCTGAAATATGTGGTATAAAATATCGATTAATTCTCACCGGAACTTGTGCGGTTATCGGATTAAATGATAAAACATAATGGCTAAAAATACAAACAATATCGCGGACAGAGTGCCAGTATTCCAAAGAATGGGTTTGCTGTAGTCGGAAGACGGATCAATAAACTTTAATATTAGAAGACTTGACCAATGTAGACAGTAACAGGAGCTGCTCGACAGTAACCTCCTTACATTGTGCTAAGTTAAAGTTATGCAACAAAGTCGATACACTGTCCTTGACACAAGAATACTTGAATATTAAGATATTAGAACAAATTGGTAAGATTTTGTTTGATTGCAAGATCAGATGTGGCTTATTAAATGAAGTATCGTTTCATTCGAATATTTTGCAAAGCCACACCGCAGACATTATTGACTAATGAAGTTCTCGCGTGAACGAGCATTTCTTCTGGAATATCGTTTGCATATTTACGTCTGTGACAGGTAATAAAAATTAGAATTCATAGCGGAAGGCCTCTCCTGCACCGTTTGATCATTACACAGATGCCAGAGAGAGAGAGAGAGAGAGATGTGCTTGACGCTATCCAGTCGGTCATCGGCCCTTGCCCAGAAGACCTTGCTAAAGGTGAAGGCCACTTGACAATACATTCACTATATATATATATAATATCGTTAAAACCTCACAACCGTTTAATAAATACTTGGAAAAGTATTATCTTATATTTTACAGCAGCTCCCGGAAAACGGCTATAAATCACAGACTGTATAAAAGTTGAAAAAAAAAAGAGAAAGGAGTTTCACATTGGATACGCTTGGAGTATCGTAAAGGATTAAATTACAGACTTATCAGGCGCGTCTTGGTCCTCGATGTAAAAATTATAAAAACAATCAAATATAACGATCCACGATTCTTTCAGTGATTCATTCTTAAGGATTTATTTATATTTGGTTAATTACTGCGCTCTCACATTCACCTACGTATAATGTTATTGTACCTTGTCGATCAGCGCATTGAGACAAATTATTCACACGGCCGACAAACGTGTATCCTTCGGATGACTGCGAGTGCAGCATCTTCTGTGAACGTGGGCGACGGTACAGCTTTGCGAACGTGCCTGTACGTGTCTCGCCTACACAAGTAGGAGAGGTTTGGATAACGGCACGAAATATGATATTACCGTGTGAATCGTCCTATCGGGCGTGGAGTCACTAGTTGCGCTGTGCCAATATAAAAATCAATAGAAAAACCGGTTAGTCACTCCTTCAATGATAATAGCTACGTACGATGATAAAATACATATTTACAAATTGGCTTCTTATGCTAGCAAAGGTACTCCTTTTCTTGCGGAGGCTATCGCATTCAAGTATACATATTTCTTGTTCGTTCGTCGACAGTACTCTATTCGATAGTAAGAGCTATTTTTTGATTTTGAAAAGTAACAAAAAGCGTCCACGAAAATTACAATAATCCTGACGCGCGAAAGCCCCTCTCTTCATTCTTCCCTTATCTCCGTCTTCCTTTTCCATTGGTCAGTGGCGCTGTTGTCACAGCAACATTGTATTTGATTGTCGCGAAAGTTCATGCTGACTTTTGATTCCCGTCCATCAAAGAACACACTTTCAATCAGGCGAAGAAGTTTGAGGTACGTTAGAGAAGCCTGCAGGCGTTCTTGACAAAATTCTTTTTCTTGTGATGCCGCGTCGTTTTCCCACCAGGTCGCAGGACGATCGTACCATTTCCGGTACTGCGTCCACCCGTAGAACCATTCGGACTGAAGGCACCTGCGAAGTAACAAGAAACAAACCTTAGCGGCCCGTCGCGTCCCAATATTTTCTATATACACGAAAAGCATCGATAAACGATTCTCGACGTTCCCCCTCAATTAAAAGTACTCCTGGGAATATCTTCCTTAGTTCCCCCTATAATTGTACCCTGCCAGCTCATTAGACAAACCTTTCCCATGCAGGCAGCAAGTAGTAACTGGTAGTAACGCAACCCACTACCCAGTATAGACATCCGGCGAGACATCTTAATGAAATCATTTTCAATCCACGACCAGTGTCCTTGCACTGTCATTATAAATTCTTTACGTTACTCTCGACACCAAAATACAAAAATAAAATCTTCGTTTCTCATACCGATGTATGACTAATTGCTCGTATCTAATGTAAAACCAGGTACGGAAGCATTAAAAGTTTTTCTGTCTGACCAACGTATAATGCACAGGCATTATATGCATATACTAGAAACCCATGGTGTCTAGTAATCGACACCTAACCTTGCCCGGCATTACCGGTCCATCGCGTTCATACGCTACGTACTGCACACCCTGTACACATAATATACACATACTATATGTATAGTCACTGTATAGTCGCGTACGCGCATACCGTACAAGAAGGAAAAGTCTATAAGACGATCGGCGAATTCCACAGTAAAGTGCGTTAACGTGCTCTAGGAAAATAGCGTTACCAGAAAGGTTATTCTTCACTCTGCGTACCCCAGAGTGTACGTATCCATATGTCCGCAATTTAACATGTATCCATATTGTCATTCTGCTCTTGTAGATTAAATCCATCGACTACGAGTATTATACATGTATATAGAGATTATCTAGATCTCCGTGGCCTAGATCTGGTTCGGGTACGTCAAATCGGCTAGTATTTTGAGGTTAGTGCTTCATCAATGCCATCCTAAGGTAACGCCGGGATAGCCCTTATTCGTTTGTCTAGATAGATATACGAAGTGACCAGTACGTTATGGAGGTTAGAATAGTTGCGTGACCGTAGCTACATCTGCAGAAGTATCGATCTCACCAGGTAGCCTGACTGAACGAATCGGCAGGTTTTTTGAGGTTAATATATACAATGTATATTACTTTTGACAAGTGGTTGGCGAACTATTTCGGACGTGGATTTATCGCGTGACGTTCGGACCGGTCATTTTGGAATTTTGAAAAAGTAATTATTTTTTAGTTCGTGGCGCGAATGGCCCTGGCTAAGGGTTCGCGAGGTTGTTACTCAGGATCGCGTGCCCGGGGTATAGGTGATTACAGGCCAAGTCGAGATGGCTAGTGCGTTGGTCGCATGTCTGTGAAATTACTGCTACCACTGAGGTAAACCTGGTGCGTGTATATAGCCAGGAAGATGCACGAGGTATGCTGGATGAGGTTAGAGATAACGATTAAGACTCCATTATATCCTGGAATGGATATTACGTTTACCGATGGCGCGGAGGGGTAATTTAGTCAATTATTTTCTATAAATAAAACGACCCTACGTTACGGCAACACTTATTGCTTTGTTGGACGATGACATTTATTTTTATAGTTTCTACCTCTGCTATCCAGGTCACCTGTTACGCTTGGTACTTTTATCATACGCTTTACAAGTTGGCTTACAAGTTTTCTGTTCAATTGATAGTCTGCTATATGAATTGGACTTTTTTTCAATGGGTCATGCTTACTTGGAATTTGTATCCTAATTTTGAATTTGACAACAAAACCAGAAAATATTGGCAAATTACTTATTGATCATGACAATCATAGAGATAATACCGACGTCGGATGGGCTTATAGATACTGAAATTATGTAAGAGAAACCAATAATTTCCATCGCCAATAAAAAACGTTATCCAGAATTCCCTCAAACGTATATCCTGATACGGGTGTCATTATATTTTTTTTCAAGTCCTTGACAAACTTCATAAATTGCTAAAATTATACGTGTACGGTCACGCCGATGGTCGGTGTCACAAAAATTGTTGCCTGTCACATTGAAAAACGTAGCGTCCTCTTACGTAAGGCGCAGAATAAAATATAAAAAGAATTATTAAATGATCCAGTATACCGAAGACACGCTTTAAATAAATCGCTGTCCACAAGCCAAGTGGGCAATCGTTAATAAATTTTTCAGATTTAACCACAAGGCTTGGCCGTTACATTGAATATCAAATAGGATTTATCGATTCTCCATTGATTCCAGAGTCGAATGTTTTCCTGTGCGAGGAAGATTCGTGCGTGATAATATATTCCCAGGTTTATCCTTCTATGCAGGATACATCCACCACCAAGTGCACGCGATGTAAACTATTGAGACTGGTCGTGTGAAGTTGTGCAGTTATTCTTTAACCCGACAAAGAATCGAGCTATCGACCAAGTGCTTATATATCGTTCGATAAAATTAATCTGCGGAATGCGTGAAAGTATGAAAGCATAGAAGAAGCAAAATAAAAAAATTCAAACACTAACTTATTACAGAGGGCGACCTCGGTCCAGCTGAATAGAGTCTCAAGTCGTCCTGAAAGTCGTCCTCGCAGCGACGCATCTCGTGAAGGCATCTCGATGCCAGGTGCCTGAAGACACCAACGACGCCGACGTCCTCCTTCACAGAGGTTCGCAGCAGTTTACATCCCAGGGCTCGGCCAAGTCGCTCGGCTTCTTCGCTAAATAAAATATAACAGAAATACTTTATTATTCATCTGCAGCCTCAATAAGCAGAAATTGAGAAGCAGGTGGTCTATATTAAATTACAACCAGCCGACACTTCACACTGCATCAACCCTATATAGTCTCCATTGCCAACAACGAGTATCCAACTTAACAAAACTATATCCATCACTTGTCCTAGCTTAAAACTTGAAGACGTAGAACACTCACGGGTCTATGACGCACTGATCGATCAGATCCATCTTGTTCTGTACCAGCACCGTAGGAATTTCTCCGCACTCATTTTCCACCTGTTGAGAGAAAACAAAAATCACATGAGTCAGTCAAGAGCTGGCATAAGAAAAGCATTACTGTACAGGCAGTAGGTATAAGCCATAAAGTCCAATCGAACGGGACACAAACTATTGTAAAAATCAATTATACATTTTTCTTCCATACACTTATCACTGACATCATCTTGACCAACAAGCACGGTTAACCATCGACTTATTCATGACCCCCAAAAAATCCAGTAGTAAATGTATATTCAAAAATTTCGCATAAGCATAATCGATCCTTTCGCCAAGTACGTCCAGCGCATAAAAGACATTACAAAATTTTCGCACGTCTATGGATATGAATATTCCAAAGTATATAAACACATACAAAATATCTCGCCCAACTAACAGTCACGACACAACAGTCAAAAATTTGACTAACCATTAAACAGTCAGAGTGACGTATCACATAAGCACGTACACGTCATCGAATAATCACAGGTTTTACACGTTCCTGGCACCTACCATACCTTACAGTGTTAAGCTGTAGAAAGTCGTTACATGGCGATGCGCCATAAAATATGATGCAAAGATAACACTAGGTCTATCTATCCCTTAGTATTAGTCTCGACTGGCTTCACACTGTACATACAGCCAAGCTTTACCAGTTTCCTCAGAAGGAGTTATTCAACGCCAGACAGTAGATTTAAAGCTGGGAAAGGATCGACGGGGAATTTCTTCTCGAAGTAAGGAAGGACGCAGAGGATGATGCTGGAGTCAAGTTCTTTGCAAGAGTCCAGGTCGTGCGATGAATGGCATTGAAGTATGCCATAAGAAGAGTGACCCTGGACTCCAGTTGGAGTAGTTCAGTTTTTTTTCATCCAACGTTCCATGGGGGTATGCCAACTTTACTATTTCCGTAGAGGAGTACCGGGGTGGTCCGTACCTTCAACTTCCATGAGGGAATCGCGTCGAAGGAGTCTCTGTCCGTGGCTGAGTATGCGAGCACGCAAGCGTGAGCACCCCTGTAGTAGGCAGCAGTAATTGCATCGAACTCTTCCTGGCCTGCAGTGTCCCACAGCATCAGTCGTACGTCTTCGGCATCGACTCTGAGAATGAAAAAGAAAAATTACTATTTTATCACCTGTACCAATTAACGTATAAGAAAAAGTCTATCCGCGATAAAACGTAAATTGATGATAAATTTCTTTTATGAATTTAATAACAATTAAGTATGCCAATAAATTGCTTTAAAACTTGTCACGCGCGCTTAGGCATTTTTTTATTGGCAATCTGCTTTGCTTTTTTTTGTTTACTACCTTAACGGGTAGGATAACGAGACGAACGTGGAATTTACTGTTTGACACGAATTTTCCACGAGGAGAGTAACAAGCGCAGTTTCGCACAGTCCACGAGACAAGTTCACGTGGAAATTCTCACGATTCGTTAGCGTAGTCAACAGTGCGCAAGGTTTTTCTCATGTCGAGAGAGCCGCGAAGCCTGCGCCCGACGTTACGAAGAACAAAAGAGCAGCTATGCAAATCCGTATCCGTAATTCTATACCTAGATTTCCAGTTAGAGTCGCTACCAGATACTCTGTGGAAAGTACGAGCATCCGTATGTGCCTTGTTGCTATATTTTTTTGACCTCGTTTGCCTTTGACGAATAATAAAAAAAAGGTATGAAAAAAGAGTCTATTAAAGAGAAACTAATGAATAATTTGTTCGACAGACATAAATTTTCATTCTGTATCGCCGTACGAAAATTCCGTACCGTATTTGGCACTAGTCTATCGAGCTAGGAATTCTGTGACCAGTTTTTTTTGGCCTTTCTACAATTTTCAAGAAAAACCAACGGACAAGTAAGCACGTGCGAAGACGCGTACTAATTATACGTGGAAACGCACTCGATCTGTCGTTCCAGAAAGTCCACGCCGATCGTCTTCTTGTAGTCCCTCGTGTAGGTACCCTTGCAGAATCGTTGAATCATGGAGGACTTGCCTACAGCCCCATTGCCGACTATCACCACCTGAGAAAATAAACGAGCATAAAATGAAAAAGTATGACGATGAGTCCACGTAGATGGAAAGAAAAGTCAATGCACAAAAAAAATATTTAAAAAATCCAATGACGATCCAAAAATAAAAAATGTCAATTTATCATAAATTTACACAGTGGACTGATTGTCCTGTCCTATTGGACATAAGTACACGGGGAACTGGTCCAGGACCGTTTTACGCCAAGACAAACCAGCTGCTCAATGACCAGACTTTTATTTGTTTAAGAACGAAGGAAAATTTAATGCACAAAAAATACAATAAATAAAAATCCAATCAGGATGAAAAAATAAAAATGCCAATTCTTGACAAGTTTATCTACCGAGCTCATTGCGTACCAGCAACGTTCCTGCCCTATTAAACATAATCACCAAGGAACTGGTTCCAAACCTTGTTACACCAAGACAAACAGCTGCTCAATTACTAGACTTTTGATCGTTGTGCACACACGACTTTCTAAAATCACGGTTAAAAACGACCAAGGAAAAAATTATAACGTACGTTGGGCCACGCGTACGATTCCGAATACTTTTAGTTACATTAATTTCATCAAAAGCCCCATATCCCCCTCTTCGACGGTGTAAATTATACAAAGTGACAGCTGTACACAACAATTTATGGTTAATTAAAATGTATTTATACTTATACAATCTGCAACAACCTTACGGACGTATCTAGCGTTCAAAATTATTATATACAGCTGATCGGATTCGCAGTAAAATTTGTAACTGTATATATACGAAATCAAATTTTTTTTTCATACTTAACCAGCAATGTCGTCAACTTGTTAACGGCTTATAAATCCTACTGTTTCTCAACATGGCTTCCATTTGCGGTAGCAAGGTATCGCGTGTGTCACAGATAAATTTCGAATGGGTATGGGATCTCGGCCGCGGTACCTTACTTTAAATTATCCCATCGAATCGAAGAGATAACGGTGCACTTGCCGTACGAAGTGGGTTACCTAAAGAAAGGTTGCAAGTCCGCGCGCGCCTTACAAAAACCGGTCCTTCGAATCAGGAAACGATCCAAGAGAATCTCGCACGCGCCCATCCGCCATTCCTTCTTTAAATTCCATATATATTTACATTTACATACAAAAGTCAAAGGTCTACGTCACTGTCATTAAACGTTGTGAAATCAGAAGAAGCGAGCTACATGCAAACAAGAATTATATGAAAAAAGGCATAGTAAATGAAAAAAAAACAGGGATACTGTTATATCTATCGAGTTACGTGACTAACCTAAAAAAAATACCTTACCACATTATTGCACATGTCATGGCTAATCAATAATACACTACACCCCCAATGAGAAAAACGTACTTCCAACTTTCGTTTCGAAAGGCTTCATCGATAGCTGATCGATTCGATCGATCGTCGATAAATAGTTTGTTATGTCATTTCCGTTGAGAACATTAGTGACGGTCTTATTCGAGCTTTGCGAATATATATGTATATAGGGTGTCCCAGTTGAATTCCCACGTCAACGCATGGGTTGGCCATGGAATATTCTCTGAATATTATTCTTCTGAAATCGACGGCCATCATTTATATTGTATATAGCCAATAGGCAGGATCTACCTGTCATAGGATTATCCTTTTTTTTCACGGCCAACTTTGCGTCAATATTTTAAACATCGCTAATCTTCGTCGTGAAAAAAAAAAGAAGCCGCACGAAAAATTATACGAAACGACCGTTCGCGTTCCATATCATCATAATGAATTTGCATAAACGTGTTTTTGCCTTTTAAAATCACTGATCTTCTCCTTAATTAACGTTTCATCAAAATTGTCACAACGTTAAAGTGTCTCGTGCCCCAGGCAGATTCTATATTTATATCCTATATATATGGATATGTCACAATTAAGAAAAAGAAACCCGAGTCACCGAAAACTTTCAAAATATACACTACGAACTGATAACACGCCAAATTAATTCCTATACGCATATCCAAATAAGTTACCCATAACTTTTCGTGTATAAAAACAATTTAAAAAGAACGATTTTCACTTAAAAGCCTAATAAACACAACTTGTTCCGGGATCTAGAGGCTCTCAGGTATGGGTAATTAAGGATTATTGCATCAGTTGTGTAGATGGTTCTACCATGAGAATTAATAGAAATGAAATGGGCAGAACCATCTTCAGGTGGTGCAATAGCCTGAATAACCGTCTATACGCACACACAAACACACATATCCATAAAATCAAGAATTCACAAGCAACGCGAAGTTCTTCACTGTTCCGAGTAAGAATAATCCTATTACTTGAAGTTTCTCGTAACGAAGAATCTCGACTGCCTACAGCCTGCATCGACTAATCAAACAAAAAGTAGACGTCAAGTAAGAGTATCGAGTTATACATCGCAGTACAGTGACGCCGATAATAGAGCCAGTAAAATAAGCCAAGTAAAAGTAACGCGTGGATGTGTTTGCTGCACATACCTGTGAAAACGCCGGTACGTACCGTTAGCCGCAATAGAAGCAGGCTCTATATGAAGTTAGCAAGAGAAAGAGCATATAGAGAGAAGCCACGAGTAGAATATCATACCCTTATATAAAGTAAAATCTATTATCCAATGCAAGTGGTCGCCCCAGAGCCCGACTTTATAATACAGTCATTGACCTCCTTCGACACATCGATCATAAACGTCCACTGACCTGGACAGTTTAAGAATTTAACTCGTGACATTTAAATTTCACTACACTGTACATTCCCCCTTGCTAATACTGTATATGGCGCCACAGCATACAGTATACACGCCATAGAGACTGTCAAGCGTAAGAAAAACAGTAATTCTAAGAACTTACTATCCCCCTTACCAAAGGAGCCTTGTAGATTAAGAAACTAAGAATTTCAAAAAGCACGCTTTACAATTAAAGCCATGCCAAGGTACAAGATAATCTAACGCTTCGCGGAGGACCCGACGAAATTTTAATTGCTATAATAAATCATAGTAATATTGTGTCTACCTTGAGTGATATCTCGAGCTCTTCCTCCCGCATTCTGACCGCACTGTGATTAGCATAATATCCAGCTACGATTTCCTTGAGAAGCCTTCACTCCCGTGGTAGCGCGACGTTACAACTTAGAACTCCTGGTGAATTTTTATGTCGACGATCGGCGGTTCTGCCGGCAACCGATTCTCTTTGATACCGGACCCAGTCGAAGCATCGCCATTGAGCTTTTTATTAAATTTTACGACACTTCCAAACCCTTTTTTTCACCGTGGGAAAAAATAAATCAAATATCCGAGTAAACTTGCATTCACAATGAGATCTCGTACGAGAGATACAAACTCCCGACCACACGAATACGCCGCACGGGCCAGCACTGGCCGACTGAGCACCTGTAAACGAACACCTGCCAAGTTTCGATGCCTAGGGATATTTATCTAGAGACTTTTCACTTTCCATGTTGAAGCAGCTTCGCGCGCTAAGGTCAGCGCATTTCGAATCTGCGTCTGCGCTCTGTGCGTGATTACATATATATTTTACGTGTATACAAATTATTATAAGTATTTCTATTCGTTGGAAGGAGCGCTAAATTATTCATTTCTTGTCATTTATTACTAGTACAATAATAATAGTAATAGTGAATAATAAACAAGGACAATATCAAGTGGGAGAAAATGGAGAAAAACATAAAAAAATTATCTATAATGCAGAAGCGCGTGAAACACGACCGCCTATCTGACTCCTTCTTTTTTAAATTTGTGAGCGCTCAAAATATAATTACCACGTATATTAACAAAGGTTATTAATGCGGGTTTTAAATTGTCATAGAGATAAGGAAGAGATCATTTTACAGCGTGAAGATGGAGTAAGGTGATCGAAGGACTGAAGAGCTAGTAATATTATTTTTCGAAATACCTCTCGATATGTATATATATAAAATTATACAATCGCTATATATATATGTGTATATATATTTCTTGTATTTACGTATATATGTACTGTTCATGATCGATTCTGTATATGCATATGCATATATGTATGTATGTATCTGTATATATAATTCTCTAGTTAGTACAATAGCGTGTAATATTGTTACGTAACTGTATACATATACGTGTTTTCATTGTATTAATCGGATAGTAATCGGCAAACGTCGTGTTTTTGAAAGTATCCATTTCATAATGATAATAATAATAGTAATACTAATAATAATACACATCGCGCTACTCGCTCGTCCAGAAAAAGAAATTCCTCCTCTAACCCACGACGACGTAACGGGCTTGCAATTCGTGTTCGTTGAGTTTCGCCAATCGTTTACATACAACATTTATTATATTTCGCGAATAAAGAAAAATACGCGTCCCCAAAACGTCGCGTTGACATCAAATGGGTGCAATTTTTCTGATCAATACAAAATCAAGCAGCGATACTCAAGACTCGAAAAAGCATAACGTGCACCGTACAGAGCTTAATGGTTAAGGAAGCGACGAAAAGGGGGAAGATACATAATTAAGAATTTTCTGCAACGTTATGAAGGACAAATAATTGTTGCATTTGATTCGTTCACTTTTTGACTTTTCGATGAGAACTTGACAAGTTGCGACGGAAATTTTGAAAAATTGACGTACGGACGTCTATCTGGTCCCTGAAAACTGAGCATGGATTTAGGGATTTAAGATATATATATATAACCCTATGATCGTGACCATACGCACTGTCAAATTCTAAATATTGCAGGTGACGTTATGGCGGGTATTTTGAAAATCTTAAAAAATAAAGGTTGGCTCAGTCGTTGGTATTATGCGCGGACTGGCAATTTTGTTAACAATATTCGTTAAGGTCGTTAAGGTGTGAAAACACGAAAAATAAAGTTCGACTATCCTCCGGGCTTTATTGAGCTGCGCCCTTCTCCAGGCTATATTATGTATGTATAAAGCAAAAAAAAGAAGAATAAAATAATGAAGAAAGTGAAAGACGTTTCTTTGTAAAATGAACGACGGTTAGTAGCGATGGGGCGAATATTCGCTTGATAATAATAAACAAAAAGCAAATTCGTTAGTACTGAGGAATAAATTGTTGTTGACCGGAAGTCCAAATGCTTCGTACCAATAGATACGTTATCAAAACACTTTCATCGATGAAGAGCTTAAGTGAAAAAGTATACGCCTTCATTTGAAATGCACAACGGCCGAAGTTTCGAGACAGCGAACATTAGCATTCTTATTAATTGTTCCTTTAATCTTATCGACATTCAGAATAAAGTTCTAAGGCTTACTTAGCTAATAAATCGCATAACGCCTAATTTTCCTTATGAACGTTTAAGATTAGATTTCTCATTTTTCGAGATTAGATACATTTATTTCGCACGTCTCTCGTCGATGCGTTTCGGGTGAATTGTTGTCGCAGACCGGAAGTCGCATGAGTCGAACCGTCAGAGATTTAAATGAACACGAAAACTCGAAGCCAGCTCAATACAGGAATATAAACTAGAGCCATCGTCACGTACGCTGTTCTGGACGGACCATCTGTTGATTCTATTTTGTATAGTTATAAGGAAACGTCCTGTAACACATAAATCATCAAAAGCAAATTCATTTAAAAATTGACACGTGATCGATGCGCAGAGGAATCGAAAAAAAAATTCATTGCGACATTTATCTAAATCTGTCAAAAGCGACAGAGTCGTCCAATTTATCTTGCGCTAATGGAAATATCTTGTTTTGTCTCTAGAAAAAAATCTAGATACTCGTAACTTTAGCGATCGATAATTGGAAGATAAGTAGCGGTGGCGGCAACAACAACAGTCACAGCCACAGCAACGGCAGCAACAACAGCAGTATACTCGTTCGTTTGAAAACGTAAACATAATTTCGAAATCGAGAACTCGCGGTGTCCGTTCCTCCCCGAAGACACAGCAAAATGTACATAGAATTAATTGCGGTTAGATATAAAAATCTTCCGAACATTAGTTCTGGCAGACTTCACGCCGAATATCTTACATTAATACTTTTGAACCATCTCGCTACCACTAGCACTAAATTTCAAGACAATCAAATCCCATTAGAGTAGCATTGTCAAAGCTTGCGATTCATTCTGAGACACTCCCCCAAAATATTCTCACTTATTTAAATTAAATCATTACTTCTATCTTTTATCATTATCAAAGCTTCCGCTCTCTACTTTCGCGTTGCACGCTAAAATAGAGATATCGTGGTCGTTATCATCTTTAATAGAATATTCATCAAAATACGATAGTTCGGAGCGATACCGTCGAGACCACGATGAATGCTTGCGATTTCCCGTATGGCAGCCAGAATGGAACAACGAATAAAAAAAACAACAAATAATACAAAGATAAAGAGTAAAGAATAAAGAGAAAATAATAGAGATAGACAAAGAAAATGGTATGATGACGTTAAAAAATAAACAGTACCGTGTCTACCTTATATCTAAACACAAGAATGGAGGCAGCGTGCTCTTATCGATCGGTTCTTATTAAATTGTCAATCGCAAGTAATTCTTTAAATCTGTTCGTGCACTGACCTACCGATCCTTAATTCATACGAGATAAAGTCGATGAACACAAATCTTAAGAATTGCATATAATTTTCACGGCACTCGTAATTGCAGCACTGAAGTTCTCCCGTACGCGGGACACTCTCCAGAGCATCTCGACTTTGATTCGATCCGCGAGGACGTCCTCGTCGAATGCTCTAACGCGGTGTTAAGAAACGAGATAAGAAAGCGACACGCAACAAGACCCTTTGAAAACGGTTTAGTACGCAGATGCTTCCTTGTACTCCGACCCCTCCATGGTAAAGAAGTCCTCCAGCTTCCACTGGAGGGTCTCGAAGGTCGGCCTCTTCATCGGATCCTTGTTCCAACATTCTAGCATTATGTCGTACAGTGCTGTTGGGCAGTTTGATGGACACGGCATACGATAACCGTGCTCCACCTGATGCAACACTTCAGCATTGGTCATACCTGGAAAGAAAAGAAAAGAAAAATATAATTGTTCAGAATCTTGGAGATTAAAGAAGTATACAAAAGGTGAACTTACCAGGATATGGAATTCTTCCGTATGTAACCAATTCTGTTAGTAGAATACCAAAGGACCAGACGTCTGATTTAATACTAAACTTGCTATAATTGGCAGCTTCCGGTGCGGTCCATTTTATAGGGAAACGGGCACCTACTCGAGCCTCGTATTCATCCTCCTTGATGAGCCTTGCTAGGCCGAAATCAGCGATCTTAACGACATTCCCATCGGCAACAAGTACGTTTCTTGCTGCTAAATCTCTGTGAATATAATTTTGCGATTCCAGATAGGCCATGCCAGCTGCAATCTGTGCGGACATGTCGATCAGCTGTTGCAGCTTCAATCCGCGACCTTTGCCTGAAGATGAAAGAATATTAATTAAGTCTCACGCGTATCTTTCTCATCTGTCACTTCGCACGTGTCAATAATTAATGAACAATGACAATTCTACAATCTATCTACCTTGCAGGAATTCAAGAAGACTTCCATTTCTCATAAGCTCAGTAATTATGTATATAGGCTCTTCCATAGTGCAGACAGCGTAAAGCTGAATTAATTTGGCATGCCGAAGCTTCTTCATGATTTGTGCTTCGGCAAGGAAGTCCTTAGGATCCATAGTGCCTGGCTTGAGCGTCTTGATAGCCACCGGTGTGGTGTTGTTCCACAGTCCTTCCCATACTTCACCGAACTGACCCTGTCCTAGTTTGCGAACAAACTTGAGCGAAGAGCGGTCAATCTCCCATTGGTCCCGGGTACGATGGCTCAGACCCTCCGTTACGGGTTTCTCAATCTGGGAACAAAACAAAGTACGAGCCAGTCAATGCCTGATTGGATCAGAATGCAATCAAATTGTCCTTTTCATGATAACAATGAAAATACATATCACGGATGAATACCTTATTGTACAATGTTCATGGCGAGTCTTTTCAAAAGCAATGAAGAGAAGCACAGGTCGAACAAGATGGAAGACTATGAAACAGTGATATGACATTTTATAATGTTTCAAGAGCCTACGGCAATGTAATAAATTTATCAGAATAGGAAAGCTACACATATCTGATTTCACAATAAGGAAGATGGATTAACTGGAAACCCTTTCGGTGCTGTTATTCAAACTGTATGACATCTGGTTGGGTCTTGTTTGGTTTCAGTCTGTACGGTTCAGAAGTCAAGTGTTTCATTGAAGTCTGACTTTCTAATCTAACGATATGTAATAGGTGAAGTAAGAATAGGTATACAATTATAAATGAATTATAAACAGCAGGTGCAGTATATGCATCCAGATAAATAAACAGGAAGGAACAATATGGGTCTTGGCTGCTTTCATGCTTTCACACGCACCTTATCGGTTGCCAAGCAAAACGTTGGACACGCTTCTCTCTACTTTTTCTCCCTTTTATATCTAACTCAAACACGCACGGCATCGCTTCGTCGAAAGTCTCCATCGATTCTGTTATAATTAAAAGCAACGACATTCATGCTTAATCATTGACTTTATTCATTCATCGATTCCACAAATACCTAGTGAAAAATCTTCATTCTCATTTTCAACTATCTAACGAGAGACTTTCATTCGCTAAAGAAACTTAACAGCTAATGCTGTCAGCTAACTTCAAAATTCTCCCGTGTCAATCACTTTTAAAAGAGTTTCTCAGTTAACAAGCTATTGAGGCTGCAGAATATGGATCAAACATATTCATGAAAACCGCACAATCAACAAGACAATAGCACCCTTCGATTATCATTAAAATGAAGATGATCAAGTCATCGTCAACTGGTATTGTAAAAAAAAGATGTAGAACTTTCCAAAAGGAAAATAATTTTAAAATTGAGCTCGAAGCTTCCTATCATTATTTAGAAGCTACGGTATATTGAGTAAGTTCAGCCACAACTGCCAAGAGACTTATAATCTTAATAAGTCACAGGAAGAAGATTTGAATATTTAAAAGTTCTCTGAAAATATATTGTAATATATATACGTTTAGCTAGTGTATCGGCCTGATAGAATTATACAATATTTCTGGATATGCCTATGTAAGTGCATCTGATCGTTTGGACATTCCTAAATCGTTAAAGAAGCCCACGTGAGATCTATTCAATCAGGTGGAACGAACAACTTAATGATATAAGTGCACAAAAAAACGTCATTCATAGACCCAAAGTTAATTGAACTCAGACGTTGATCCAAGAGATACGATAATAATATATTCAGTAAATAACTAGTATACAATGCACATTGTCAATATAAATTTTTACCTAATCATGCTAGGATTATTATACAATATCAAAAACAAAATTTGATCAGCTTGCTCTGCGAGATGGAAGCGAAATTAAAAAATAAATATATATCAAATGCAATCTATTCTGCGCATTGATCTAAACTTTAATAAAAAGAAACTCAAATGTGTTGCGTTCTAAAAGAAGATGAATGATTTCTCTTTTTTTTATAAAACTCCTCTTGCTTGGCTATCAGGGCGAATCTTCAAGAGCCTTCGTGACGCCACATGTGGAGCAAAAGGTGATTCTGACATCGTGTATTATAAGTGCTCCACGTATCAAACGTCAATCGCCTATAAGTCCAATGATAATAAGTCGATGCTAAAGACTGCGGATGATAAGACAGTTAGAT
The DNA here is from genome assembly GCA_030142655.1 of Trachelus tabidus. Classification (NCBI taxonomy): domain Eukaryota; kingdom Metazoa; phylum Arthropoda; class Insecta; order Hymenoptera; family Cephidae; genus Trachelus; species Trachelus tabidus. Next base: position 234,275 of record JARQTI010000698.1, read on the forward strand.
GGATAAAATGATATTAATGGCTCTCTCGACGACTACAGGACGTATCGTGCCTAATGTCTCTGAAACATAATGCCGTATAGGACAGGTTTGTGCTATGAGATGCGCATGGCATATGATATTGATACAAGCAAACAATTATGGTTATGGGAAAACAAATGAATGATTAATGATTCGTATGGGGACATTCAATTTACCAAGAAAATCCAGCGGTAAGTAGGGCAAGCAATAACAGAGAAACAAACACAGTCTATTCAGAGATAAAACCTCGCATGGTTTCCCTTATACAAACTTAAAAAGAAAGGCGTTTACAAAATGCAATCGCTTCTCGTATCTACATTGACTGTTAAATCTTTGAAATGTAAAATCGAAACTTCACGTTGGCAACGCGAAGAAACATGATTATGTGGAATAAGTACTTCATCAAAATTTGCCACTCAAAGCGATTGCATTCACTGACAGCTGTCAAAATTGTCTTATATACTTGAACTCGATAAGCATGTATATACGTTGTTTCTTTTTTCAAATATAAAATTGATAGCTTGTTTCCTTTCATCGACTATCATATGAACATATGATTATTCTATTAAAGATCCAAATCCATATATACATGTTATAGTTAAAAAAACATTGCGATCGGTCGTCCGCTTGATTATAATCCGTGGTAAAGAAATGAGAAAATCAAAAAACAATATCTTAATTGAAAGTGTGAACGGGCCACACCTTGTTTCAATTATAAAGCAAAGTCCAACGGAAGTCTAGACAGTGCTGTGTAGCGGAATACCATCTGGATTTTCATTAAACACTTTTTCTGATAAATTGTATAGGTACGTCATATCGGTTTTACTGAAGTTCATTAACGCTAGTACGGAGACGCTATCTGACGCTATCAGAGTCAGTTGTTTAAGTGACGCTGGGTAAATCATCATAACAAGCCTCAAATCATTGAATTCGTTCGCGCGAAAACTATAAATAAAACGCAAAAAAAGATAAGATTAAACCATGCATTCGAATACTTGCAACCCACTTGTTATTTTTGATACTGACTCTCCTCTCTCCTCTCTCGTTCGGTTAAGCATCAGGAGAGATTTCTACAGAGTGATTCAAATCTAAAAGCTCTTATAAAGTTCCAACGACTTGTTGGCGTATCGTAGCCAACTGTACCAATTTCTTTTGAATCTCATCAGAGAAATCTCTCCTTGGCAGTTTTTTCTTTTCTTTGTCACTCACAAATTTTACCTAATCAAAGCAGTAAGTCAGACGTTTCTCTTTTCCTTTGGAATGAGCACGTTCTTAAAATATATAAAGTAATAAAATAATATAAAGAATGATTGTCCGACATGCAGCAAGCTGTCTAAACTCCGTTTAGACGACACTGGACCTCACGTAATAAGAACTACGATTTATCCGGAATTTTATGCTCACACAAATCTCTTACCTGTACACAAGGTTTGCAGAGATTAACGCAGAGTCCATCAGCATCCTTGCTATAATGCTCGACGAGATCCTGAAGTGTCCTGAAGGTTGTTCGCCTTGCAATAAAGAATCCTCCTTCGTCCAACTGCCGGATACGATAATGTTTAACCGTATCTCCATCCCGCACTGTAAGATATATATGCTGATTATATATAAAGAAAGTCTGCCGCGGTATATGAAATAAAAAGTAAAGAGAGTTATAATTATCATTCAAATAAACGTAACGTAGTGTGAGAGGATAATGAGTCGGGGTAACAATTATATTTTGATGCAAGGATCGTAAAGTGTACCGGTTGCGGGTTTGACAAAAACTTTGTTAGGAACGTAGAGGCTTCTGAAAAGGCAGGAAATTGCAATTTGCAACAGGATATGCCAATTTCATCGCTAACTGACAGAACGGAGCAATGTGGGATACGTGTTTGTCATACAGTAAAGAGCAAATATTCCAATCAATTGGAAAACTAATTGAAAGCCTCGGGTTGCGTAAAACACATTTGAGACAATCAGACAGGTAACGACGTATTTTCCGCTACAGTGACAAATGATTGCCAAGTATTGGAGGAAATTCCGGGCTTTCGAATATTCAATTATTTGAAAAATATATTACGAAGCGAAGGATTATTAACTAGCTTCAATTTCCATAGTTCGCTTGGTGTCGATATCAGATAGAATAATATACCTTGTATATGAATTACAACCGTATTAATTGCTTATCGGCAATAGCAGAATATTTCTTTAGGGATTGATTTGAAATAAATCATTAAGGTGAACTTAGATACCGATCCTAATCGGTAGTCAGACATAACACGGATCTGATGAACGTTAATTATGGATTTACGTGAAATCACCTGAAAGTGAATAGTCGTTGTGCCGACTTTCTGAATCTCGAATCAAAAATGCTCCGTGATCATTTTCGGATAGTAACAGCTTCTTCTCTGCCTCGATTCTCTTGATCTTTCTGAAGTACCATCTGTAAGAGAAAAACATAAGCAAGTTTTTTATTAGAAAAGTACAAAGCACATATATATCTACTTCTATCCTCAGTACAAAATCACACGAAAATTAAGGATCAATCGGTGATCGAACATCAAGAAGAAAAATGGCTATTCCATTTGGAGTAAAATCTTATGTAATTTGTTCAAACTGTAATGATTTTTTTTTTCTAAAGTTTCGAAGCTAACAGAAGAAACTTTCCAAATAGTGAAACATAATAAAATTTTTAGGAAATCGGAAGGAACGACGGTTTTATTTATCTCTCAAAGATAAACGCCCAGTGATTCTCAATACGTTTTAAGATAAACTCTGTATGGAATTCAAGACAAGAGTGCAGTATTGGTGAAAGCAAGGTCGCTACAGCAGGCCTGTTATACTGATTGGGAGAGAAATTCATTAGGAGAAAATGCAACAAAGAAAACTTTGCGAGTAAGACCACTTCGGCATCGCTATTTATCGAACCGTTATATCGGCATATAAGCCAAGTAAACCCATTGAATAAATTATTACAGAGAGACCGATCGTTCAAATATTCAGCGGTAGGAATATGTAACTGTAAAAGTCGCGTGTGACATGCATTTCAATAATTATAACCATACTGAACTCATGTAAAGAATGCGACCTTGTCATTATCTCTTTTAAATGATCATAATCCAACTAAGAAACTTATTGACTATGATTTATTATGGAACTTTTTAGACGTGGTGAGCAAAATGAAGATGCTATCTCAATTTTTATCTGATTAGTCGAATCTTTCGATCATATAATTGCAACGATGTATATTAATGTGATAGTGACTTACGGTTCAGCTTCAATGGATTTTAGTTTGGCCACATAATTGCTTGGGATGTAGCCTTCTTGTCTGCTCCTCTTACTTCTAGCAAGCCACCAGTCACCCTGGGTGTCGTTGAGGATCTCCAAGTGTTCTCCTTTTCTGAAGCTGAGATCTTCATCTGTGCGAGCATCGTAATCGTACAAGGCAACAAAGATCTTGGCAGTAGGAGCATCTGTGTCTGGTATTTGTGGCATGGGCCTTATGGGATCTGGTGGTGGTGTTGGAATGGGACTAGCTTGCGAAGCAACAGCTTCTATGCTAGGATTACCTATCCTTTCCGACTTCTCCTTCTCGGCATCTGTGGGACTGCTAAAACAATTTCCCATTTTGCTTGTACTAATGCTTGTACACTAGCTTTGAAGTCAATAACAATCGGTCAACTGTTTACACCTCATAGATCCCTTCTTGCCAAAAGGGTATTTTCTTAGCAATTCTCAATAAAGTCTTTTAAAAGTGGCCTTTTAAAACACTAAATTACAATAATCACTTGTGCGGTATCCTTAAAACCAAATGGTTTGCTACTCTAAACATACTGTATATCTAATTATAATTTAAATCAAATAATAAGAGATTTGTTTAACACTGTTTAAGTTCATGATTTATACATTTATAGTTTTATTTTGCATGGTTTCCAGTTATGATTAGTTATCTGTTTCAATTTGTCATGTTAGAATTAGCAGGTCTTCCGTAGATAACAATTGGATATTTCATATGATTATCGGAAACGCTCGCTTGACATCTTCTTCATAAGCCTTATTTTCCTTGTGTGTCACGATTATTTCCTTTCAAAGTAACGTTGCACTAAATTCTCGTATAGTATAATCCGTATCGCACTAATATAAAAAACAAATCAATTGACACTCTCACTCCTGAGATGAATCCACATATGCAGAATACGTAGGTAGGAGAGTAGTATCAAACTCCAGTAGTATCAAACTGGCCTGAGAGAAGCAGTTTTTTTCCCCATCGTCTGATTCGGCATACGTCCGGTTGCAAGATAATCAGGAGACATAAAAGGGAATGGGAATATCCTTCCTTGTGATTATGCGTACCGTTCCTGATTTGAAATTTGACACGGAATGATTTATTATACTGGCACGCACTGATCCACAGAGATACACGATCACGCAGAGTAGTAGCAAGAGCAGGAGGAAACGTGCACGATCCTAGACACTTTCTACTGGTAGAAATTAGGCGAAATTAGCACAGATCACATTTATATTTAAATAATAAAGACTCTACGTCCAATGTACTACTATACACCGTGAAATTACCGTGTCTATATAAGTCTTATGGTTACCGCCTCTCGGTCCATGTCTCCCTTGAAAGGAAGGCCTTTTAACTTGTTATCAGACAGCAAGGGGCCATCGCCATTGAACACCAGTCACTATGAACCCGTCAAACGGCTGATTTCACATGCGCGTAAACGGAGCAGTCCTGCATTCAGGATGAATATCCGTTTAATCCTTTATTTACGAGGATAATCACAGGACGTGGAATGCCGTGTTATCACACCCGATACCGTCAGTCCATCCTCCTGTGGGACGTCTTCACGTCTTTTACGAGACACTCTAGGTGAAAACACCACCCATGATGAAGGCGCTCAACGGAATGCAGGGTTCGGGAGTCTCCGTAAAGGCGTCCGGATTTACCCGAACACTGGACAATCCCAAGAACGAACGCCCCATCCAACCATAGCACGAGGCGAGTCCTTTCTTTCTTATTCTTTTATATTTCTACTCTCTTCTACTTTACCTTTTCGATCCTACATATTGTGCTTTTTTATGTTACCCGAGAAAAACCCATGAGAATTCAGAAATGAAGGCTCTAAAGTCCTAGAGAATAATTTTAAAGCGACGCGGCCATTTCTGTATACTTTAATTTTGTTGCGTTTTTTCATTATTAATTATTAACATTATCCTCCTGCAGATTTGATACACTGATGTCCAATTTTAAATATAAAACGTTAATTATAATATGACTTATGGGATGTAGCTACAAGCAATAATGGGACACGTAAAATCCTGAAGAAATCTCTACACAATGGTTTCTTCTCAATTATCTAAAAAGAAGACATTGAAAGAATCTCATCTCCTGCTTTTTACCGAATATACTGTATTGTTTTACCGATTTGTAGTCGCTGTTAAAAGGAAACAAAACTTCCATTTATGAAAGCGACAATCTTTATCATCCACTGTGACGCAAACTGTTATTATCACACATGATACACTCACTTCCCGAAATGACGAAACAATTATCATGCGTTCTGTCAGAATCCTTCTTCGCAATTTATGCTCTTTCACTATTTATAAAATTACAGGAAATATTGTCATCAATACCAAACGTATAAAGTACTTCGTAATATCATAACCGTTTCTTAAAAACTTGCTCGGGCGCCATTTGCGTTTATTTAAAACTTAAAATTATATCGTCACGGTATTTCATTAATTTTTATCTAATATTATTCATAACATTTATCCAGTATAATTCAATGGTCGGGAGGTATTGTACAATATAATTATGTTGGACTAATTTTCAAAGTTGTATTTTTAAATGCCAAAGAATTTCTTATCAATTTTATTCCTGACAGATATCGCACATCGCTAAGAAGATACTAGTCAAGAGGTATAGCCTACCTATATTCTGTCTGATGTAAAATTAATGCCACGTTAACTTTCCTCTGAAACTTAAATACTGATTTCAACTGTCATTGTGTTCAAAAGCCTGTCAAACACGAACTCTTATAAAGTTGTCTCTTTACTAGATTCTCCTTGGTACGTACGTATTGCTGTATCAAATATTTCACTTGAATTATCATTACCTTAAAAATTTCTCAAATAGATGTCGGAAGGTCCTCGAACGCATCAGTCTCGAGTACATCTCTTCATCCAAATTCGAACATAGGCGCCAATGATAAAACAAGACAAGAAAGATCATCCGGTAAACTATGAGTCGACGAACAAGTTTAGGCACTTACTGATTAGACCAGAAGCTATCGACGTTACTGTTACCTTATCGAACTCTCTAGCTTGATTAGGTTGCCATGGAGATGTGTAAAAGCATTTCTTAAAATAATCTATGAAATCATTTGAAATTTGCTATCATATTTGGCTTATTTACATTACGACAAAAAGTAATATAAATAAGCATTGACTTTCATAAAACTCAGAAAACCAAAGAACTGGTTCAGTTATTGCAGTTATAACACAAAAATGTTCTGCTTTGGCTTTCGCAGAAATAAGCAACCGTCTCAGGCTTTTGGAAATAAATACCTGAGTTGACTTAAGGGATTCGATTCTATAGAAAGGTATGCTTAAGCATTGTGGAAGATTTCCTTCCCACAATGATCCAGGTATCAAGAAGCATCCCTACCAAAAGTCGGGGTTCACTTTGTTCGGGAAAGTAAAAGTAACGCTACGGAAAATGAAAGTGGTGCTTAGTTTACCTGTAATTTTGAAAATTCAATTAGGATTGTTATTGGGATAAGCAGTATGGAATTTTAAATAATAACTGTTGCTTTAATATTACAAAAAGAACACATAGTAAGTTTCACAGTTATGAGTTGTTTATAAGTCGTCGACACTGAACGTCCTGATTAAAAATTTTATCTGTGCCACGCGGGAATCTCCTCTTTTCCTTTCTTCATCTTCTTGTAAAAATTCATGAATTCGATTCCCGGCCCAGACGCTTTGTTGGCTTTAATTATCTTTAAAAACAACGATCTCCACCTTGGTATCAACTTTACTACGTGCGTTAATAACACTGGCACTGGCGCGAAAAAAAAAAGAGAAACTAAATCCTACCACGAGCTCGCCACTCACATTCGTTTCACATATTTAACAATTATGTATAGTCGTAGCTGGTTTTACAAGGCATCACGACAGTTTTTCGATGCACTCGACAAATTAGTGCCAAATGCAACAGTGCAAATACATAGACAATACATTGCGCATCACACAAATGCCTTAAATGCGTTCATCATCAGGATATTGAATTGAAAATTGTTGAATACAGTCTCGGCTGAACTTTCTTCCTTCTTTTTTGGTCTTTTTATTCTTTTTTCTCTCTTTCTCTCTGCTTTTATCATATAGCCGTGCAGCAGTTGATTAGATTCGAGTAGAAATTAATTAGTCTCGGTTATGGGTACTTCGAGAATTCGAGGACCATAAAGTAGCACGTATGCACAATGCCAATCGCCGCCACCGCTTAACTTTAGGACATCCTCGCTGGTGACGGCGCTGACGGCGTCGTCGTCACACTTTAACCACATGTCATCTTTTTGACGTACCCAGGCGACATAGTGACCGCTGCTGCTGGAACGACCTCTGTGCGTTAAAACAGCTTGCAGTGTATAGTATCCGCTGTTATTTGAGCCCAGATCTGTAACAGGTGCAAATTTTGTGCATGTCTACTCAGGAGTCATGTGTTTCGTAAGGGCCAACTCGATAAGAGTTTCAATGTAAAAGAATCTGCTGAACCTTATATATTTTAGTCGTGGATAGACTAAGTACTGTAGCACTTGATGCGTTTTTTTATTAAAGTAAATTTAGTTTCTTTTTTGTTAGTTGTATCAAGTAGACGTAAATTTATCTATCTTAAAGTATGATATTTACTAACGTCAAAAATCAGCCGTAAATAACATAGGGAGATAGAGAGTGCACATGGCGGCAAGCTGTTACTAATTATAAATAAACAGAAGCATGAGAGAAAGCAGATAGAACTTATTTAAGTGGCTTCTGCGGATATTCTGGAATTTTTCTATATTTGTTGGAAAAGCAGGATGTAGACTTACCGTCTGGAAACCAGAAGGGCTCCTGTTTTACGTTCTTGTTCTTGTTACCGTCACCTTTGTCCTTCTTCTCTTTGACACTTCGAGACTCTTCTACCTGGCTGTCTTCCAGTTCTTTGAATTTCTCGCGCATGGGTGCAAGCTTGTTTTGAAGTTCGCTAGTGCATAATTCGAAGGCGTCGAAGTCCAAAGGAAATTTGACGTCCTTTAGAATCTTAGCGTTAATGGATTCTTTCTCCTTATAATAGAATCGAACGAACTGGACAGTCAGATATGCTGGCAATCTGCTAATTTTCGACTAAAATTTAAAAGTGACGTTAAAGGATCGTTGTAAATAATAGACATGCAATATTAAAAAATGTGTCGTACTGTTTTTGTATAAACTGCATCTCGTCCGAGAGTGGGGGATTTTTTAGTTAACTGTTCTTGCATTTTATTTCGTAGCCCAGAGTGCATATATTTTACTTCTGTCGAAATGAAACAACTTAGTTGTAAAAAGTCTTCTTTTCCGTAAGTCGGTGGCTCCTCCTCTGATTCAACACACTTCAGTTCAGTATCGAATGTACCTCCAAAGTATTGTTCAATAAGAGAACTTGGTTTATATGCTTGCGAGCTGCTACCTTCCCCTGCTGCCACGTTCTCCTGTGGGAATTATACGTAATAAATACCTGAAACTCCATATAATAGTGAATTAAACTTACCTTTGCTGGCAATTTTTGCTGAAGCATACGAATCAGCTCAGTCCAGCACTCATTGGCATCTTGCTGTTGAAATCCTCCATGTTCAGACTTCTCAGCAAATCGTGGGAATGCTAAATGCATCATCTGAACCAGAACTACAGGTGGCAAGGAAGATCCTTTATCCATTCCTTCGTACAAGTCCCTTAGAGCAGCTGTGATGCTCTGTGCAGGAACTAATGAAGTGCTACCAGCAGCGGCTAGGCCGCCTGAAAAACTTTTGAGTGCATCGCGGAGTTCTGGGACTGTTTTTAAGCACTGAACAGTAGCATTAAGATAACACGTGTTTCCAAGATTCATCAAACCAGCTGGCAAATCAAACGCAGTAGCTATTTCAGACTCATTCATGTCTTCTAGAAACAATGGCCTCTCTGTTGGCTCCGTAGGTACATCTTCCTCCTTTGAACCCATCATTAATACAGTAACACCCTAGAAATAATGATAAACGAATAGTATTACAAACATGATATTGGAGTATAATAATATCTATATAATAATTCTCTTACATCCTTCAGCTTTATATTACCCCAATCATCATCCTTCAGAGTCATACCCTTGAGCATAACTTTTTGTCGCTCAGGTTGTACTCCAGTGAGCGCGAAGAGCTGTGCCTTGAATAGCATTGGTTCTTCATCCGTGTTGACTTCCACATTTGGAAAAAGTTCCTTACCCCATTTTACCTTAACTACAAACACAGGAGTAAATAAAGACATTCAAGGCCGGCTGGTACAGTGAACAAGCGAAAATGCAAAATATTTGAGGTTACAACCACCGTAAAATATGATCTATCTTAATGCTTACTTGAAAATTGTGGCATTTTTGTACAGTTTAAATACAGCACAATTCACGATGCACTTTCCAAATGCAAATTGAAATTTACACAGTACTTTTTCCACAGTAAATCAACTCGAAGTAAAAGGAAGTAAAGTGCAAAGTCAGACGCGACTGAGACCACTGCACATCGCGATGTAGCGCTAGCTAAGCGGCTACCTGAAGTAGATATTTTTTTTTCCAGATAATGATAGATAAAGTAGAATGTTTCTGTATTTTCAAAACTTCGTCATTAATGATATAAATAACAGTACAAAATTGGTGATGAATCTCATTTTTAATAATATTGTACGACTGAAATGAAATAACAAAAAAAAGAAAAATTAAATCTAAAAAACTTTATAATGCAAAGTACATTAATATAACAACATAATTGATCTTTGCTATGTATTTATTAACATTTACATGGTCTTAATTCAACAACGAGAACAATTTGGCTTCCGAATTCACTATAAATCAGGTCCAGCCTCTGAAACGGTCCATTTTTCTTCAATACTCTACAACCTCTTTATACTATTAAATTTCACTTTATTGCACTTACAATACTATCACTTATAATATTTCTCTAGGCAAGTTTTGGCAATACGTTTTAGCATCGTTTTTGAGTACAAATTCGTAGCCCATGCCTTAGTAGGAAACATCTCACCACGTGTCCTGTTTATCATCGCATGTCATCCGATAAACGTCGCATGGTACACTGAGAAAATGAATAATAAAAAAGTAAGATCAAGGATCCTTTCAAAGAGCATTATTTAAGCCCAGACTCGTAGTGTTGCGTCCCAACTTCCTGTAGATAGTGCAGTACCATCTGGGGATACTCGCAAACAAGAAACGCGATTTTCATGACCATAGAGAAGTGCTACTCTTTGGCACTTTAACGTGTCCCAAGCATTAACTGTATAATCATTATGACCAGCAAAGAGCAATCGTCCGCTTATACTGAGATCCACAGCATTGGCACCAAAAATGATGCTCTCCTTAGCATAGACGGCTACTTCCTTATCGGCCCGCAGGTCAAAGAGACGGCAAGTCGCGTCATCGGATCCTGTTGCTACTGCATCGCCACTGGGGTGAAATCGTACCTGTAATTTAAAAGAATTAAAGTATGGACAAGGATTTTGGAACATGATAAATACTGTGGATATTTTAGTAAATAAGTGATTGCATTAGAAGTTTACCGAATTAACATCAGAGCGATGTCCTTCAAAGCTCTGTACACACTGTCCACTTCTCATGTCCCATATGAGAACCATTTTATCACAGCTACCCGAAACGAACGTGTTTCCAGTCTCACTAGGTGCTAAGTCGATGGACATAACATCTCCAGAATGGCCATGAAAGTTTTGTAAGAGTTGACCACTCTCTACGTCCCATAAGGCGCAGGTACTGTCACCACTTCCAGTTAAAATTTGCTGATCACTATTTGGAAATGCACAGCAGGACATATATGAAGTGTGCGTACCAACAGTCTTTTTACGTGCTGAGACATCGTCCTCTAAACTGAGTGGATAGACTGTGACTTTATTATCTAGTCCTCTGAAATGCAAAAGTGTAATATAATTTTCTTTAGGGTATCAGTTATATTTGAATGTATATATTATCTACATACCCACACGCTACAAGAGCACCACTAGGTGCATAAGCACAAGCCATCACCCAAGTAGTTGGCATAGTAACAGCATGTTCTTTGTTAGTTGTAAAAGCATCCCATATTATCATCTTGCCATCCTAAGAGAATCCCATGGATTTAGAAGTTTCGGATAAACCAAATAGAAGGTAAATGCATACTTGTGAAGATGATACGATGTGCCGTTTATCTGGTGACCAGTCAGAACATAAAACCTTTGCCTGATGACCTTTTAAAATACGCCTTGGCTTGACATTCATACAATTAATTGGTTCCAGTCTGTCAGCTACACTAGCAACTGTAAATAGAAAATCAAATTTATTAAAACTCATCATTATCAGCATTATAAGCATATAATAATGAAAATAATCCTTTACGTGTAACATCATTTAATTTTTGTCTTTCATCCTCTAATCGTATTTTGAGGCTTTCTGCTTCTTTGGCCAATTTTTCAATTTGCTCCAATTCAGTGGCTGAATCCATTTTTTTCCTATTTTAGTGGCCTTTTGGGTGTGTCCCTATTTCAACAAACACTTCCTCATGCACACTATCAATTATTATTGTGAAGTACCAATGTTACTACTTAACGTTTTACAAAATTTCAAAGAAACCTTCACAAATTTCGAGACTCTAATTGCTGTAGGATCGATACGTTGACAGAACAAGGATCCTCCTTTAAGCGGATGCACACTTCCTCTTGCAAAAAGTGCAGTCTTGAATGCGGTTCTTCTAAATATTTGTTTTGATCTTGCATTTGTTTCCACTGCAAACAAGTCTAAGTTTTATGAAACGCATACAACAACAATAATCAATACGTATCGATAATAACAACGTTTGGCGCCGGTGCAATGACGCTCTCGAGCACCCTCCAATTTTAACCTTTAAAGCGCCCTTTTACATGCACACTGATACCGCGTCCATTGTTGTCCGTGACAGAATAAATCTCTTGTTACTATAGCAGTATTTTTTCATAGTAATCAGATTGGATTGTTAAAATAGAAAGGATATCTTAAATTCAACAAAATTACATAGCACCGCGACGCATTCGTTATATCTGCCATAGTCTTTCAGGGTACCTAAAACTGCCTAAAACCCTATAGCCTACTGATACATATTGATAAGAATATTATAACAAATAATTTAGTACTAAATCAAGTTTTTGTATTTTTGCACGAATGTGTAACAATAATCGCCCTAAATCTATAAAACCCAAGATGAATTTCAATCGTGCAATTCATTTGGCTGGTGTTCAAAATCTGCGCGTTTACTTCACGCCAATGTCGAATTGATCTGCAGTGCGCGTAGCCTCGAACCAGAGTTCATTTTAAAGTTTATCATGTAATGAAAATCAATTCTATATTTACCTATATTAAAACTTTTAACAACAATGCAAATTTTACTGCAAAGAGCTACAAACTTCATCGTGCAACACTCTGAATAAATGATTCGTTGCTATTTTGTTTTTTTTCGCAAGGTGTCGTTGGCTTTGGGTATGAGGTTTGCAACTTGGGTCGATGGCTTCCGACTTCCTGCCTGATGGGAACAGAGTGGGGTTGGTCAGGTCGTTCTTCTGCTCGTCTCTATCTTTGACCGTTCTCCATCTTTGACTTCGTGGTCCGGTGGACGGGCGTTAAATATAAAAATGGCTCTATTATCCCTACGTTTGGCTGCCTCTGTGGCGAGACAGCTACCTAACTCCACCGTACAGGTAAATAAAAAATGGATATAAACTTTGTCAGATTCAAATGAGATTCGTCCAGGTAGAAAAGAGACTTAACGGACATGGGTGTCTTCAATAGCCGACATGTTTCTTAATGTGTTTCGCCGGCCACATTTAATTATTATTGCCGCAGATTCGTAGCCTTTCTAACCCGTGTAAATTGTCTGGATATATGCGCGACTATATTGAATACAAACTCACAGAAGAATGTCGATGAAGGTGTTCTGTGTGCTCGATAATGTATTACATAAACAGAATGAGATTGAGTTATGTAATAAGCATCTGGAGCTGATGAACCAGGAACACGATTTGGAGAGTGCTGTATTCATTTGTAGATCAACTGGCCCGCTGCTGGTATTGCCACGAGGAAATATCATGTATCCTGCAGCCGCCGTTCTGCTGAGATCTCTTCCATTTTGGAGGAACGCATCCTTGGCTCAGCCCCCAAGGTAAGCAAATTTATGAAATTTTTAGAAAAGTGTATATCTTAGATGTGTACACTGAATAGGTAATGAGAGGCACAGAGTACCATTTACGGTGTTAGAAAAAGTGAAGATGACTAACTTAAAATATACCTTTACACAGCGGGGTAGTTATGTGATTGATTTAAGATCAATTTATATTTTTTACTATTTTGTATTGTTTATATGTATTGAAATTAATTGTTACAATTTGAAAGATAGATTTTACTCTGACTTTTCATATATCGCAACAGATTATGTGATTATTTTTCTAAGTATGTCACTGTATAAGGTTTTAGTTTTGTTCTCCTTGTACTATTTTACAATGTTCCAAATTTAGTTAGTGGTTCAAAAATGTCCTCCATGATTACATAATTTGCTACATCATTAATTAAACATTTTTAACACCGCTACATTAATATAGATATTGTAACAAAATTGTAAAGCAGATCAGAAGATTCCACAAAACTAATAATAAATTATAGGCCAATCTTGAAGAAACTGGCCGTGTACTCAGTATTGGAGACGGTATTGCCCGTGTGTACGGTTTGAAGAACATCCAGGCTGATGAGATGGTGGAATTCAGCTCTGGCCTGAAAGGTATGGCTTTGAATTTGGAGCCTGACAACGTCGGTGTTGTCGTCTTTGGTAATGACAGGCACATCAAGGAAGGAGATATCGTCAAGCGTACCGGTGCTATCGTCGACGTTCCCGTTGGTGAACAGCTTTTGGGTCGTGTTGTCGATGCTCTGGGTAATCCTATTGATGGTAAGGGACCCCTGAACAGCAAGCTGAGGTTCCGTATTGGTACCAAGGCCCCTGGTATCATTCCCAGGTAAGAAGGAATATGAAAATATTTATGGACTTTGAATGTATAATTGACTCGTGGTTTTTGTTTCATTGTGTTTTATTTTTTCTGCACAGAGTCTCTGTCAGGGAACCTATGCAGACTGGAATCAAAGCCGTCGACTCTCTAGTACCTATTGGTCGTGGCCAGCGTGAGTTGATCATTGGTGACAGGCAGACTGGAAAGACTGCTCTGGCTATTGATACTATTATCAACCAGAAGCGTTTCAATAGTGCCGGCGAAGAGAAGAAGAAGCTGTACTGCATCTACGTTGCCATTGGTCAGAAGAGATCTACTGTCGCTCAGATCGTAAAACGTCTGACAGACAGTGGTGCTATCAACTACACCATCATCGTATCCGCCACCGCCTCCGATGCTGCTCCTCTGCAATACTTGGCCCCGTACTCCGGTTGTGCCATGGGTGAATTCTTCAGAGACAACGGCAAACATGCCCTTATCATCTATGACGATTTGTCCAAGCAGGCTGTTGCCTACCGTCAGATGTCTCTGCTGCTCAGGAGACCCCCAGGTCGTGAGGCCTACCCTGGTGATGTATTCTACCTTCACTCCCGTCTCCTTGAGAGAGCCGCCAAGATGAACGAAACATTGGGAGGTGGTTCCTTGACTGCCTTGCCTGTTATCGAGACCCAGGCTGGTGATGTATCCGCCTACATTCCCACCAACGTCATTTCCATTACCGACGGGCAGATCTTCTTGGAAACTGAGTTGTTCTACAAGGGTATCCGTCCTGCCATCAACGTCGGTCTGTCTGTATCCCGTGTCGGATCTGCTGCCCAGACTAAGGCCATGAAGCAGGTACGATTCCATTAAATCGTTAAATACTTTGCATTTTCTATATTTATCACGTAAAATTTAATGCCAATACTTTAGGTCGCTGGTTCCATGAAACTGGAATTGGCCCAGTACCGTGAGGTCGCTGCCTTTGCTCAGTTCGGTTCCGACTTGGACGCTGCTACCCAGCAACTCCTGAACCGTGGTGTCAGGCTTACCGAACTCCTCAAGCAGGGACAGTATGGTAAATATTTATATCTTAATTTATTGCAACAAAATATAAAAACCACAAACTTCATATATTATTATATTCGTATATTTCAATGTCCACAGTGCCCATGGCTATTGAGGAACAGGTTGCCGTCATCTACTGCGGTGTCCGTGGGTACCTTGACAAGATGGAACCCAACAAAATCACTGCCTTCGAGAAGGAATTCCTTGCCCACATTAGGTAAATTAAAATATTTAAAGCACGATGCCATCATCAGTCCTGGTAGACTCTTATCTTAATCACAATATATTTATGTATAATTCGTTTTCAATAGGTCCACCCAGCAAGATCTTCTCGCCACCATCGCTAAGGATAACTCCATCACCGAGGCATCCGATGCCAAGTTGAAGAAGGTCGTCACAGACTTCCTTGCATCCTTCGCGTAAATCATTTAAAAATTTGTTACTCAGCTGATGAATAGCTAATTGACAGAGCGCTGCTGCCACAACTGTGGCGCCTGTATCGATTGAGCAGTGAATGTTACTCGCTTCTATCGAAAAGTATTCACTCTCAAGTGTACGACAGTCGCACGCTGTTAATATTATTACGAACAGTCACGCATTCGAACGATAATCACTATAGTCATATACATACACATGTACCTTACACATTGGTCTTTAATAAAAAATAAAGTACCTATATCGAAGAACAATTTTAATCCCTGTTGCTGTCTAGATATCGATTAACACTAACAGCCCCTGCATCTCAGTGTAACACTCTGTACGTTAATGCTTGTATTTGTTTATCATTCGAATGTGGAATTCTATATAATAAAGTTTGCAGCGTGCTTAGTGTAAGAGTAAAGAAAATGTTAAAGAATGAAGATACCAATAGTTGCGGTAAAGTGGAATAAAATTCACATTCGAATAAAATGACTTCGTTTATTTATAATACAATGTACAGTTCAAATTTACTATTGTGTGTCGGGTACTATCGCTTTGTTCAACTTACGTTTGTCCACGTTAATCGGCGGCAAGATTTTTGTTACCATCCCAGTAGCCACGGTACATTTATTTTCACGGATCGTAAATGACTGGCCTTCCATCATTGGCATAGATCTTAGCAGAGTTAGTTTAGTTGTTACATGCTCACCAGGCATCAGCATGTTTGTACTTTCAGGTAGCATCAAGTCAAGGCGACAGAGTACGTTCCAGGTAGTACTGTAAAGCGGCTGACAGTAACCTGTAGGCTATAGGAAATGTAACAGTGCTGAATATGTGTGACAGAAAATAATATTGCACGGTGGAAAATAATGTCTGGAAAATATTTTACCCTCATGGGTCTGTGACGACCACCTTCTGAAGAACTGAGTAAATAAATTTGAGCTTCGTAGTGATTACTTGCTATCATGGATTTAGCTTTGCACACCAACATTCCTTTTCGTATTCTATCAATTTTTATTCCTCGTAGTAATACACCAACGTTCTCACCAGCAACAGCTTCGGTGACGCTTTTTTTAAAAATCTAATAATTACAAAGAGTTTGTTATTTTGAGACTTTTTATAATCATAATGAAGTATTTGTCACAGAGATTTTATGAGTTGAGCGTGGACTTACATGTATGTCACTGATGGTGGTATTAATTGATTCGTCAAAACCCAAAAGATTCGCATCCATATTTTTTTTAACTATACCACGTTTTATTGTACCAACCACTACTGTTCCTCTACCAGGAACTGAAAATGCATTGTCTATTGGCAATAAGAATGGTGAAGTATAATCTCTTGTTGGAGTTGGTATGTATGTATCTATTGCATCAAGTAACTTCTTTACTGAAGGTACTCCGTATTCAGATGTATCCCCTTGTAAGGCCAGAAGTGCAGATCCATATATTACTGGAATATTTATTCCATCAAAGCCAAAATCACAGAGTAACTCTCTGGTTTCAATTTCTACTAGTTCCAAAACTTCTTGATCAGCCACATCTGCCTGGAAGTTACTATATCAAGAACTGACTACAAATGTATGATTAATGAAAATTTATTATAAACCTTGTTTATAAAGACAACAATGTATTTCACCCCCACTTGCTTCGCAAGTAAAAGGTGCTCTCGAGTTTGTGGCATAACACCATCAGTTGCTGCAACAAGCAAAATAGCTCCATCCATCTGCGATGCACCACTGATCATATTCTTAATAAAGTCAGCATGACCTGGACAGTCTGTATGTGCGTAGCGTCTAGCTTTGGTACGGTACCCCACATGTGCAATGTTTATCGTGATTCCTCTTGCTTTTTCTTCAGGAGCTTTGTCAATCTGATCGTACGACACGTACTCACATGTCTTATCCTCTTCAGCAATCACTTTTGTAATAGCTGCTGTAAGGGTTGTCTTACCATGATCCACATGTCCTATAGTGCCTACATTACATATCGGTTCCTCTGTCTTGACTTTATTGGAGCAAAAACGATAACTTACACCATTGTTGAGGTTAGCAAGACTTTGTAAATTGTTCAACGAATACAATTGACGTGCGTACAATTTAAATTGTACAGTTTTTGTATTAAGAATCATCCGACATACATTCTTCAAGACAGTCATTGTGTCTATGTTATTCTCTGATTATAATATCACAATCAAAACTGATCAAAACGTTATAACAATCGGAACTACACCGGTACTTATTACCGACAAACATTTAAAAATATTATTTTGTTGTTCATAACAAAACAACTGTCTTCTTATCAGTTATTTCAGCAACAGCAGTTTTCAGAATGTAAAATGATTAGTTCAAATAATAAACTATGCAAGTGTATATACAAACAAATGATTTCGTGAAGTTTTTTGGAGTAGTTTAAATGTATTACATCATAACACAACCAGGCCGATGGGCAAGTTTTACTACGTTAAATCAGTAACGGCATCCGCTATTAATGATATGAATAATTTACAATAGAAAATCAAACATTCACAGGTTACCATGTATAAATAATATGAAGAAAAATCATTGATTGTATTGAAGAATTTTTAGTCTTTAGGTCATCATTGCTATGCTTATAGACTGGTACTCATAAAAAGTTTACAACAGCATAAATGATATGTATATATAAAATAAATGTAATGGTCTAAAGATGTTAAAAATGTTTCATAAGGAAGAAAAAATATTTGTTACGATTACTAAAAACTTAATCCAGTGTATGGTTATGGTTTGGTTAACGCGATTCCGCTATGTTGGCTGTTCATTAGAGCATGGAATAGCATACCGTGCCATTTACAAAAATAATACAGTATATTATTATAATTAAATATGTTTATAAAAATAGATCGGCTCTTTCGTATGGCCTTCATCGTTATCTAAATTAAATCTGTTTCGCTCTGGCAAGAATAGATTTTCTCAGATAAAGATAAACTTTTCTCAATCCTAAAATAGAGTTTGAACTAACCGCGGCACGTTTTCACCTTTTGAACACGAGATTCTATTATCTACCTATATATTCGCCTTGTGGCCTGATTGCAGGTGTCCGGTGTAAAGGTTTTTTTATATACGAATTAATCCATTCTGTTCTACGTGGCAGACTGAATATCAAATTCTCCAGCCATATAAAAAATTCGCATTAATCGCGTTGACGTGAGAAACTTGCAAAAAAATTATTACGGATTCATTTCAAAGATCAAATAACAATGGACAAGAAATGCTTTGCAGCAAAGCTTGAAAACTGCATGGGAAGTTATAAACAATCGTAAGCATTAAGGAGTTTTTCAAAATAAAATGCAAGAACGTTATTAATATATTATTAGGTAACTAATAGTCGAGTGATCGACCCGCCTAAAACATCAAGCACGAATACATTCGTTCATAAATAATCATACGGCACTGCGAAGCAGGCAGGGCGAACGCCGGAAGAGGAAACGTTCGGTCGCCATTTTAGTTTATCGCTGCTGATTCGTCAGTCTTGTGAATGGACTTGTCATAATTGTCTTGTGTTATTTTGAGGAACGTTTCGGGCAAGAAATTGTGTGTCAAATTATAAGTGCGTGTCGTTTATTAACGCCGGGGAAACGCGACAGTTATAACGGGATACGAGTAAGTAGAATAACGTAAACTTGATCAGACATACTAGGTGTGTATGTCTTTGATGGTGAAGATTGAGGTAAAAAGTCTGAGTCTGATACACTTCTCTTTTACGATCGGAGTGTATCTCACCCACGCCTTTAGATTTTCGTCCTTAGGAATTTTATGTATTTTAAATTTAATAGGTCCAACGTAAATTCATAACTTAGAGAATGCCAGTAGCGTATAGTACAAATGAATGTAAAGGCGGTGGGGAAGAAACGTCACGTTTAGAAATTGACGTATGATATTTTGCAGTGTTACTCCACTCTCTGCGAGTTTGTATCTTTCTTAGAATCGTACGATTGTATGTATCTTTCTGTGTGTGTCAAGGATGACGATAGCAGATACACGTTAATCTTGAGAATCTAGGCAGGGATTCTTCCTTTGGTATAATTCCTTGAGCCATCCACTAGATCTAGAGATTTCTTGAGCCTCTAGACATGGACAGGTACTGACATATTATTTTCGTTTTAAAGAATGTGTTTTTAAAATACTGTAGTTAATTTTTTATTAGTTTCACATGTATTTATATTAAAGAAATGCTAATCGCTTGAAATTTGTATATGGTTTAGGTCTTGTTAGTGCTCCTGTGACAGTATTTTTGTGTAGGTTTGTAAACGTATGATTCCCATAAGGTTTAGTATATACTTGCATTATAATGTGTTCCCAATTCATAATGTGATATGTGGGATGTTACGAGAGGTCAGATACTACCAAAAACTTCTGTATATACAAATATGTCAATGCTATGATTCATTTCTATAATTCTTTTAATGAATAATATTTTAGTAGTTGCTACTTAATTTAACTTTTCTAATAATAAATCAGGTTATACATGGAACAAGATAAAGATAAAATGTGAATATATGCTGTCAGAATTTATTTTTAATGTTAGGTAAACATCGTTAAGAAATCTGAGTAGTAATATACAAAGTTTTTGCATAAAGAAATTATTATATAAAGGATTTGAAATGATTGTGTTCACTGAAATAAAAAAATGCACTCGTGCCAGGATCAATAAAGCCATGGTCAGTTATATCTGTAATACTCTTATAGGACTGATGAGAAGCCTTACGTCAAGCTGCAATCTTATGTCTACTTAGAGTTAATCGTATTGCTATAGTTTTTTCACTTTCCTAGGCATAGCTATTTTTCTACACATTCTCTTGAGACGTTAAAACTTTAATAATAAATATATATTTAAATACAGTGGTACTCTTTGTAAGCAATTTCCTAGCATCCACCACAATTCAATATAAAATTTACAAGAAGCAATAATCTGTTAATTCTTATATTGTCAAATAAAATATACCAAAATCTTGTCTTCACAACTATATTTGAACAATTTCTGTATCTATGAATATTCATAGAAATAGTAAAAGCGACCTTCGAATGGCAAACATTATACCTCCGACTTGATTTCAAGGTAAAGGTCGTAATTTCTCTAATGATTTTCTAATTTTGTTCTCTGGTACTTGTCGTTTAAAATTGTTGTCTCAATTCCACGACTCCGCTCGCACATTATGCAACAACATTACATATTTATATGCGCTTTTGGATGACCACATCATTTCTCTCAATACCAATCACTCATTTCCCTTTCAGGCTCAGTAACAATGACCTAAATACTTGGCATTGAAGGAAACTGGAACGTATTAACCCTGTCAGTTACCCAGTAGCCGCATCTCTTAAAACAACGTTTTCTCCGAACCCTTTAACAAATTAGTATTAAGTTACATGATGACGTTGCGAGCTCAGCTGTTACACAGCAAATGATAAATTGAATAGGACTCACTAGAGTTACGTACGTATAACGCATGTATAAAATATCATAGATTATTGATTAATTATTTATAAAATTCTTTTATAAGAACTATTACGACTACTAGATTTATAAATTGACAGATTCCAGAAAACAACAGACTCAAATTGTTTGACCAAAAACTATGAGATTTATAATACATCTCAATTTGAGAGCCCGGAAGGTCTCTTTTTTATACGGCTTGTAATATGATTACAAGTTCTAAACTGCTTCCTGACGTGTCTATCAGAAAAAAAATTAATAGAACAGAAAGAGTCTGTTCTCTTTAATAGGTGGCCATTGTTACACATAACAGTTAATAAATTGAAAGGTGTATATCAAATGAATACAATGACTAGCTGACACTTATATTGTCACCTGCAGCTGAGGCGAACGTGTAGGAACCGAAAGGTCGCGGAAGTTCCTTACATGTTGTGCAATATTTAACCATCGATTAACTCCACTTGTAAGGATTCTCTGGAGTAACGTAGATATGTTGACTGCAGTTTTCAAATGCGTAGACCAGTGCCCATCGGTAAGATCTGTTTTCTTTTGGACTTTTCGTGAATTTCTTCATCGCTATTATTGAGTGACACGATATGTCCTGGAATTATTCTCCTAAATTTTGTTGTATTGAATTTCAATACTTCTTAGTACTTCCACCTCCGTCGCAGTGCATCCATTACGAAATAAGGTTTTTCTCATGAAGACTGGTTTTTCGTACACGGTGTTTAAACGCAGCTGACTTAAAACCAAACAAAGTAATATATAATTAGTTATTGTTATACAAACTGTAAGTGACAGCGTCCATTAAAAAATTTGGAAACGTCCGTAAGTTGATTTTTCACAATCTTAAAAGGACACGAAAATTCTGTTCGCCTACTTCCTTTTTAACGACAGATAAGATATCTCGTGATTTTTGTGGTTTTCTTACGTAAACCATTTCCGATGTACGATTACGAGCTCATATCCATTTCAGAAATTGCAATGGCCACTGTTCTTCGTGAAATTATTCAGCAGCGTATATCCAGTACCTCAAGTGATAAGATAACGGCGAACAGTCATCTGTACCTTTTGTACGTTTATGTATACCTTTTGTACGTAAAGTGATAACATTGAGACTGCCGTTCAAACAAATCTTTTTCTTTATTTCAATAAAAAAAACGACAGCATCTCTTGCTCCATGCGAGTTCATCTAGGAAAAATATAAAATTAAAAAATTATTTCCTCAGCATCAAGTGATCATTGCGATTATCATAATACGTAATATTTTTCTACTACGTCTGCATATCAATAAAATGTGTTTTGCCTGTAATTAACATGAATCATCATCTCCGAGGAAACATAACACGTCGCAATGACATTGACACATGTGATATTAAAATGTACGTTTGTGGGTCCAGATCATCTTTTGCTAGGGTCACACTTTTATATAAATTCAATAACATTACTTTATATAACACAGAGTTCTTGTCAATTTTGTTTTTCACTTATTCGTTAACCGGGATATGTGTGATACGCCTGTGTTTTTAGATAGTCTAAGTCCGAATCTACTTTCATATCAGGATTTTAAGAACGATAGCACGCTTTCTCGGTGCTTACCGATATCAATTACCAGTCTCTTTTTAGTCTCTTATTAATGAGAACTAAATATTCCTCTACGTTTGTTTTTGTTTTTCAGACGCAGTTCCATTGCCGTTCCTTTTTTCTTTCTCGGGGTAAATCTCTGATTACAACATAGAGCATAAAACTTCCAATGTGAGTATACCGTTATTCCTTATGTAACTTTTCTTAAATGCATTCTTACTTTTTTCTTTAATCTTTTCTTCTTTTGACTATCTTTCAACTTGCCTTAAGGCGCCTTTCGGCAATTACAGTTGCCCTTTTGTTATGGAACATACGAATGTTTGAAATCATGTTCAAGCCGAGCGTATATATGTTTTCTTAATATTGCACGTGACATTAAAGTAACTGTCTGACGAAATACACTGTGGCGTAACGTAAAATGTCACTGTTGCTTGTGCGCAGGTACAAAGCCAATGAGTGCTCTGCCATTAATACTCAGTTATTTTTATCGTTTACATGCTTCGATCTTCTTTTAATAAAATTATTAATTCTATTATACGATGATCGATCAGGGTACGAAGATGGAGGCTGAGAAAGGAGTCTCCTACTTTTATATAGAAAAATTCAACTTTGTTTCAGGCGCTTTCTATATATTCTCTAGGATTAATAAACTTTATTTATTTTTGTTTTCCTTTTGTTTCGTTCCGCGAAGAAACTAAGTTCGTATGTTTTATTTTCTTTTACGAAAACAACTGTCTTCCGTCGCGTGAGGCTCCAAATATAACGCATTATGGAAAATCAAAGTTTTCATTGTTTTTTTAATCAGACATATTTTTAATACAGTCACTTTCGTTATCGTTATCACAATTTGATGACGCTTTTCGTCAAGCATATCTCTAATGTACGTCGCAAAGTAAAAACAAAGCTCTATGTCTGGTGGTAAGTGCTCCAATGTGTACATAGAAGAATTAGCATACGAGCTGTATATAAATTCTTTTGTTTTAATGTATTTTTGCATTATAAATCTGTTTCACGAATCAGAAAATTATGTTTATCATATGTTATGCATGGTTTGTAAATTTTATTTAATTGAGGAATATCAAAAATTGACTTCTGAATTGTTTTTTTTATTCCTCTTACGTTGACGTTCTCTTGATTATCGTTTTTCTATTGACATTCCATTTCTTTTCCAATAGTCGGTTAGTGA
The DNA here is from genome assembly GCA_030142655.1 of Trachelus tabidus. Classification (NCBI taxonomy): domain Eukaryota; kingdom Metazoa; phylum Arthropoda; class Insecta; order Hymenoptera; family Cephidae; genus Trachelus; species Trachelus tabidus. The sequence continues at coordinate 258,278 of JARQTI010000698.1, forward strand.
TCAGACTAGCAGCATAATTATATTTTTTTTAAACTGTTCGTTACTTCCTTAATTTCGTACACACGATTGCGTGGTATTCCTCGTATATTATCTTTTATAAATTTAGTTGCACTTTCTCCGCATTACTGAAGTATTCCTAGGGTAGCTACATTTTTTCAATCGTATATGCGTTTGAATATTTGAGAAACGATAGCAGCACCTCCTGCCGGTACAATGCCCAAACATCTTAAACTTTCCCGTTCGCGGCATATAATTCGAATCGTTATATGGTCAAATCTTAAATTCGTCCGAACCAGCATTAGCGTAGCTCCTACAACGATTAATTTCTTCATACTAGAAATGAATTCTTCATACATTGCAGTGAATGACTATCTGGCAAACACACTTGTGCAAGATTTAGCACGCAGTGTGACGAGGTTAAAAATAACATCTGTATACACGGCCACTGTTATTTTAGTGCGCGAAATGAGCGCTTCCAGGCCACGGACCTTGGAAAATGCGTCTTACGCACTTTCCCTCTAACGATTTCGCTAGTCTTTAAACTCTCATTTTTGTTCCTTTTCTTACATCCAAATCGTCTTCGCCTTCTACTCCATCCTCTCTGCAATATCTAAATGCATCGTGTACTTTTAAATGTTATTCAGCCCAAACGCACCACGTGGTTTTACCTTAAAACTCAGATGGACGCGCTAACCTCAGGTGGTGCGTTTCTACTGAACAATTCTATATTTAATCATATATATTTAAGCGCATCACTGTCTGAAGTTAGCCCATTTAATTTCTATAGTAAAACCACCATAAGCAATGCTCGCCTCAATCAACCCTGTATTAAATCATATGGAGCGAACTGGTCATTGATCTTGTCGGGGGACCTTGAAAAATATGTTTATTCGTGTGGAGCGAGCCCAACTCACACGGTACAACGTACCGGCGTATTCTTTCCCCTCTACTCAAAAGCTGAAAGAACTCCCTCGCGTCTCACTTGCTACGCGTGCAACTGGGTTTAGCGCGTCGATCCCTCAGCGCTCTCAGAAGTGCTTTTGCCGTCCGCATTCGAGAAGATACCTTTGAGCGTTCGTGATCTCCTTGTGTGATGAACGTCGCGTGCATGGACCGCATTGTCACTGGGGCACGAGCTATGGCTCTGCATAGACGTTCCGAGAGCGAAGATCATGAGTATACGCCGATGGTTGATAAAGTAGGTGAAAAACGAATAATCGGGAATTTATTGTGTTGGGCAGTTTGAAAGAAAACAAAAAGAAAGCTGTTCTTACCAAGAGTGATTCAATTTCATAAGCAGTTATTCGTGCGGTAAAAGGAAATTTGTTTTCTACGTATAACGTGTCATTCGTTTTGGAGCATCAGGCGTTACCTTTTATTTCTCCTTATCGCTTGTCCATCTGTGCGTAATTATATATTTAAATTGCATACGTACATCGTACGTATTTTATGTGCACATAAATGTACGTCATTGTACGTTTTATCTTCACGTATGAATTTCGCGAGTGTAATGAATATTACGCAATCTTTTTGCTCCCGATGTAAATTCCTTCGTGAATTTAAATATGATCTGTTTTGCTTGATATCGGGGTACTTCTTCGCGTATCTAACGGGAGGCGTAGCCTTTTGACAGATTTAGATGATGTGTCGAGAGATGGCTGTAAATAATTATAAACCTTTTATACACAGCCGTGACGAGCTCACGTAATGATTAATGATGATGCTTTAGATGCGAAAACAAGGGCAAGACGTGATGCAGGTGAACCTGGCGGGAATCAGGCGGGACATCATGAATCTCGCTCACAACTACAGTAGCGCCCAGGTAATATTATTTTCTCTGTTTGTAAGTCGTGCTGAATGTATAAAAGTTTTCGTAAACGAATACTCAGGTTATATACCTAACAATGGCATGACTGCTGACAGAACATGATACTGGAGTCAGAATTCTGAGCAAGGATTTAAATGATTTATTCGGTTCGATTATGTGGAAATTCTTATACCGGATCCAATTCTTATGCTTGATTATATTAAATTATTGTAATACTTTATTACGTGTAGAAAGCTGTGAGGAAGGCCACAAGCAATGATCCGTGGGGACCCAGCAGTACTCTCATGGCAGAAATTGCTGACCTAACCTACAATGTGGTGGCTTTTACGGAGATCATGCAGATGCTGTGGAAGAGGCTGAACGATCACGGGAAGAATTGGCGACACGTATACAAAGCTCTGGTTCTATTGGAGTATCTTATCAAGACTGGGACTGAGAGAGTCGCACAGCAGTGCAAGGAGAATATTTTTGCGATTCAGACACTAAAAGGTAATGAAAACAAGGCCTCGAACTCGTATTGGCTTTTCAAGGGGATATCTTTTAACGCTTTCATTGACTGACAAGTGATAACCACTAATACACAGATTTTATTAGGATATAGAATGAAATCTAGATAAACTATGTATATGCATGATCCACCTTAGATGCTGTGATTAACCTTAGATTTATTAACTGACAATTGGTTTGTTAGCTGCATAATAGTTTGAGGATAGACACATTTAATCTTATAAAGATGTCCTGAGCAATTAATGAACTCGATATTATCATTAAAGATTTTCAGTACATGGAAGGACCCAAGGACCAGGGTATTAATGTACGGGAGAAAGCAAAGCAACTGGTGGCCTTACTGAAAGACGATGAAAGATTGAGAAACGAGCGCGCAAGGGCACTCAAAGCTAAAGAGAGATTCGCTCAATCGGTTAGCGGTTTTGGTCGAGATGGTACAGACACGGTGTCGTCTATGAGCAGTGATGTGAGTCACTTAGTCATCCTACTTGTCATAAAACGATTCTGTTATCGCTCTAAATCATGGGAATGGTAATGCAATTTTGTATTTAGGAATATTCTTGGCTCTTTTTAGATCCTAGACTGGGAACCTTGTCATCAGGCTGAATCAGCGTCAAGACGTATGTATTTATTTCTGTTAATATTACGCTTTTAATTAGTCTTTGCTTCGAGTCACTTTTAAGTAATTCGATAGAATTGTGGAAGTGACTTTTTTATATTCAATTTAATTTCACGAACAGCCGAACTTGAAGCTGCGAGGCCGCAGACCGTGGGCGAGGAAGAGTTGCAGCTGCAGCTTGCACTTGCAATGTCGAGGGAAGAAGCAGAGCAGGAAGAACAAAGAAGACGCAGTGACGACGTTAGATTGCAGCTTGCTCTCAGCCAGAGCCAACAGGATTTCAAGTACGATGTTATTACAAGCGTTTAGTATACTTTTCTTGCTTCTTTAAATTTCTACCTTCATTTGAAACAGAAGTCTCTGATGTTTAAAACTATTTTTCGCTCAGACAACCACTGACGGAAAAGCAGAGTCATATGATGGATTTACTGGATGTAAACTTAGGTGAGGCAAGTGGATCATCGGGGGCCCAGGTTGATCCTTGGGGAGTTCCTGTAGTGGCACCTCCTCCAAGACCACAAGTAATATAACATACACATAAACAATTTGTTAGAATAAATAGACTTTCGAAAATTGCATGATCACGTGATGTGACACATTTTTTGCATGTTGCGCTACAGTCACTGGACTTGTCTCACTTTATTAATCCGAAGGTACGTTCGCTTTGGATGATTCACTATGTTGCTACGCGCACGAGTTTTCTGACGAACTGTTAATAGCATTTACAGAGAGATCCGTTAAACTAGTAAAACGGATATAGTAGCAAGAAGCATGTAGTTAGTAGGATGGCTTACACGTGTATAAAACGGGTTATTATTATTTTTAATGGGCAGTGACTGGTACATGTTATTTCGTATAAAGGTAGTTAAACTAGTTGACGTGCTTTCTTTTCTTGTTATATTTGAAAAAAAATAGTAACATTTTCTATTACAGCCACACAGCGACCCGTGGGGCGTCCCGACGACAAGCACGTCACCACCAATAGATCCTTGGGCTCCTGCCCCACCACAAAGGCCCAGTGAGTTTCTCTTCGTTACGTACATGCATTAATACTTCCTCTTTTATTTCCTCTCGCATCCAATCTCCGAGTACAATATCCATGCTCTTTCACTTTCTTTGCATGTTCTTACATCGTTCATTGTTCGTTCGGACGGCAGGATCCACAGGTAAAACTTAAACAGGCAGGCTTACTAAATTTCCTTGAAAAATGTTGAGTTGAAATATCAGCACGCTTTTATACCATGATGATAATCGCAGACGTGCTCATGATAACTTATGATAAAGTCATGGGAATGTTAAATGAATTTTCAGCAGCTGCAGTAGATCCATGGCGAGCTCCAGCGCCGTCGCCCGCTACAGTGGCCTCTCCTCGCAACGCTGATCCTTGGTCACCGTCGCCATCTTCCGGCGCCGAAGGTTCCGCCCTGACGTCTCCTTCTCCACCGTTTAGTAATTCTACCCTCACGCATAATATTGGCTTTGCCGCTCAATCACCTCAAAATATTGGATTTAATTTACCGGCTACGACGAGCTCAGCGAGTAACGGGTTTAATGGCGCTGGAATTGGTTTCAATAATTTCCCTGCCCAGAATCAGGGCAACGCAGTGGCCAGTCCACTTGGCGAATTGGATGAATTTGATGTCATCAGTAACAGAAATAAACTCTCGGCCAGTCCGCAGCCCAATAACAATGGTAAACTGCGCAATGTCATTTTTATTTTAGAATGAGATGTGTCTATTTGTACTTTTGACATTAAACTTCTTATTACAATGGGATGGTATCATTATTCCAGGTGGAACGACCTCTCCGGATCCTTTTGATTTTACGGGACTGGGAGACAATCTTCCAGCAAGTACGGGAGCCGTTAAGAAGACACCACAGTCCTTCCTTGGCGAAAATTCGGCTTTAGTCAATTTGGACAACCTGGTTAGCGCCAGTGCCGTTAAACATGGTCCACCACCACCTGCAGGTCAGTACTATTTTAAATTAATCTTTCAATTAATTATATTAGATCAATAATGTTAAAATTATAAATTTTTCAATACCAGCGACAGAGATGTCTTTATAGAACTTTGCAAATCATTCTTGTGATGCATCGACCCATGATTTAATTATTGAAATATCTTCCATTGTGTACAATTCTTTTTTTAAATAGTCAAATTTCAATATTTTATCAGATATGGTAGCTAAGCTCGACACAATTGATATATTTTCATATTTCTTCTCGATGTACTTGCTTTGTTCATCTGAATGATATTGTTAACGGTTCTACATTTATAATATCGAAACAATTGATGTCATTACTCTGTGTGATCATTCTTTATCATTTTCAATTGATCTCAGAATCGCTTGCTCAAACTTAACCTTAATATGCTTGTTTTGATGTTTACAAATATCCTTGTGCAATCGCCTATGTATATTAATCTATCAGTTGACAATTCGACATACGACAAAATAATTTTTAAGACCCAATCGTAACACACATTATATGTCTGCAACACAGCATTTCATTGGAAGTAATTTTGTGAGTATATATTCATAATCGGCCAAAGGTCATTGCATGACAAAGAAAATGCATGACCAAAGTAACGTGTGTCGCACTGTTAAAAACCTTACAGTGGTAGCTCAATTACTTATTCAGCAATATTTATATTTATTTTCAATATCAAGTACATACGTGCCAAGGCAATGTTTAATCTAAAACTGAAGGAAAAAATTCGGGTCTCATTATTCTTTCTGTATTGGATTAAACAATGGGAAAAGATAGTGTCAAAATTATTTTTTAACCTTGTAAAATACGCGCTCAACTCCGATTTGCGGAAAGAATTTGCAAGAATCCTGTTATTTATGATTTTCGTTGACATTTTACCCGCATGGTAATCAGAGGTCTCCAATTCCCTTAAAGGCCGATCATTTGCCTTAAGAATAATAATATTTATTATTCCTAATATACATTTACATTAGATGTAATGTCAAATACAAGCATGCACGTGTCACATAAGTTAAAAGTATATTTTAAAATAATGTCTAGCTGCCGTAGCGTACTCGGCGAATCCATTTGCAACAGCGACACCACCTCCTCGCCCTACGATGAATCAGATCCGGCAAGATCCATGGACCGGAAATGCGAGCACCAGCACCACAGCCAATCCGTTCCTGTCGTAGCCGAGTGTCATTGATAACGTGATACTGCGCGTCGTCGTCATTACGCTCGAAGAACACGTATTCAAGAGTTTTAGAAGTAATCCAGCGCGGAATAAGTTTTCATCAGAGGTACTAGACTCGTCGATCTAGAGTTTTAACGCTAGGTGAGCAGAGAGGGAAGCGACAATGGAAAAAGGAGAAGACGAACAGTAATCGTGTATCTGAAGTGGAAAAAGAAAAAGAACGTGGAGGATTTTTTTACATGAACTTTAATAATCTCTCATGCCTCTGTTGAGTCTTCAAGTGTCTTGCTTCCATCTTGAGTTATCTTATAAGCGCCAGGACACTTCACAAGCTACAGGATCCTTAAGGTCGTTTCCTTGTCCTCTTCTCATCGTCACGAAGCATGTCCCGTGGATCAATGAAAAAGTCCTTGTAATTAATCGACGCGTCGATGATTATTATATGGTCATTTATTTTTAAGTGACGAATCACGTTTCAATGATGCATAAGCACGAGCTCCCAAGGTACCTAGATTTTATACATGCTCTTTTCATATCTATATGTAGATCGTATCTGATGAACTTCGGAACGAGCGCGTGTCCTAGAAGATAAGGCATATTCGCCGGCGTCTTTGTCGTACGGATTTTCAGGGATAACGTAGAGGCGACCTATGTAACGTTCACTCGTTCGTTTCGTATTTATATACTTTTTCTATGATAACGTAGAGACTACGCGAGATATTAGAGAACCAGGAGAATACCGATAACGATAATGCGACTTCAAATCAAATTTATGTCAGCGTAACTCCCTCTGCTTTCAGTAGCGTGATAACTAGGGAAATACATGGGATTTCCATTTGTAGCTGGGATGCGAGCAGTGAGAGAAGACTAAGGGATGAATGTATTAAGAAATAAAAGAAAGGAAAGACTTTATGAATATAACACAAGGCAGCTGGATAAATTGCTTGTCAGTGACTATTTGCATGCACTCCTGATATCGAATTGCTCTTTATTTTTATCTTTATTAACGAAACTAATCGACATTGCTCCAGCGTCTTGCATTGAAAAAAGAGCAGTGCGATGGGATATTTTGAAGAATATATTTTATTACGTAACTAAAATGAAACCAATAAATAATTGGCACGATTATTAATTCTCCATGGCCGGTGACTGATATATTATTCTTAAGGCGCTACCATCGTACATATAATTGTCAACGGTGTAGCTTTATCACGTCGCGTCATTTTGTAAAATACGAATGAAAAGAAGAAGAGGGGACAATTGTACATACTATAGATATATATATATGATACAATATATATATTATAAAATTCAATATCTTTAAACTCGGATCTTCTCGTTCTCTTTCTCTCTGTCTTTTGGCTGACGAAGTTGTCATTGTCTTACGGTTATCATTTGTCTTGTAATTAAAGGATAAACCGACTGTCACTGTACGACAAACTCGTATTCTCGCCGTAGAAGCGAATGTCATGGATCAAGAAATTTATTTAAGGAATTTGTTTTCGGTATCGTCATTAGTTGTCACGCGCCTTTTGAAATACTGAAATAATATCTTAAAAAGGGATATTGGTGAGCGGGAGACGCGCTATTGTTTTATTTATATTTGGGGATTATCGAAGCATGGGTGCAATTTAACTTTGTGAAACCCGATGAATAGTAAAAGAAAAAGTGCGGAAACTTTAGGAAATCATCTATAAGAGCGTGCGGATTTTATCAAGCTGTAACGATTAACCGATCGTAATATAACAGTTGGCTCTTTCGAATGTAAGTTCAATCCTATTAAAATTGTACATTTTATTTTTTATGTCGCGTCCGGTTGCTTCGCGCTACGACCACACCGGCAAGCGTTGCGTTATTGAAGAACAACCGTGTGTTTTCCAAGCAATAGCCGAACTTTCTACAAGGTTTTGGTATTGTTAAAATTATGCTTAAGAGATCAGCACCCTTCTATGCATTTGCTGCATTTAATTTAGATCCTCGGGAAGTAGTATTATTTATTGGTTTGCATGTTAACAATTACGGCCCAGCGTACGTTGACTCAGTTGCTTTCCAACGTTTTAATCTTTACACACCCTGGGTATAAGTCTCTTCAATGCTGGTAGTAGACGAATGGACACATTTTACCTAGAGGTCTGTAAGGGCTAAGTGACATTCTCTTTTTCCTTCTTATTTTTTATACAATTACTAGCTGTAAAATTTGGTGGATTTATGCCTATCCGTTCCCAGGACGAAATACGCTTCTGAATATCCATTTTATTGTCATTCGCTATTCATTTCGTCCTGTCCCTCGACTTTCTTTAGTCCCGTCGAAACCTTCTTTGTTTTGTAAAAACTTTATTATTCGTCTTCTTCCTCTGCCATAGACTCTGGCCATTTGGTGGTCACAGTGTGTGGCTTTTAGTAATAAAATGCAATGTTTCATTTCTTGCCCGAGCAGCCGGACGCCGTCTTGTTTTTAGCCTTTATTTAATACCGACTTTATGCGCAACGTTATATAAAGTTTAAAACGACGAGAAATCAAGCAACACTAATTGATTATTATATATATATGAGTATATATATATTTTTTAGCAGACTATAGTATTCACCTATCATATGGTATATTATTATTATTATTATTATTATGCAAATAAATGTAAAAATTTTTAAGTTCTCTCATTTAGTATTTTATTTTAATTGTCCTTTTTTATTTCTTCTTCAATTTTGCATACCGAGAGCCGAAGGGAATTGATGAAACGTATTAATTTCTTGTATGTATTATATGTTACGTGAGCCAATTTTTGTTGTTCATGTACAATGTTCTTGTATTTTTACTGCACTTGCTGGTAACAGAGATCATACATTAACTTGAGTCCTCTGTACCACAGATGGATTTAAGAAAGTAGATAAATTATGTCTCAGAATGGAAATTGCGGCACGTGCCTTCCGGTGCAGAAATGGGGTCACAGCGATGAATTGTTATCAATCAGGATGTATTAGAATTACGTAGAGATCAAAGACACTCGCTACTGAATTTTATAGATCTGTCATAGGGAGGATTGTAAATGTACACACATATTCGACAGATAACTTGTGTCTATTTTTTCATATGAAAATTTATAACTTGCTGAATCAGTGAATCAATATTCTGTTGGAAATAATTCCTTGTTTTATTCGTGCGCATCTGTTGTATAGCGTAACTATTACTACAGTGCTGGTTCCAGAGAGCCTATCTAATCCTAATTTGGAATATTCACTCTTTATCTGTCTACATTTAATTTAAGGTGATTGCTCGTTTATGACATTGAAATGTGAGTGATGCAATTTGTTGCAATAAGACGATTTTATGGGCACTTGAGTTTTACTTGTGTTTATAGAATTTATCAATTAGGGAAGTTATAAGAAATTTGCCTTGAAGTGATGAGAAAGCGCTTTATATGTTTGTGCATTTTGATAGGTCGTGTAAGTGGTGTGCTACTTTTCGATCTGTGAAATTGCAGTAGAATATAGGGACAGATCAAGATAACTGTTCTATTAATCTTGTCGGTTGGTATTTATCAGGCGATTATTGCTACAAGATTGATATTTATATTGTAAGGCAGTAAATTGTCCGTGCTAGAAGCAACCTGTCTCATTTACACTTTATATTGAAATGGGCTTTTAATTTGTCAATAAATATTTGAAAGCGGAGCGATCCATTTATTGTATGCATATCCCAATATGCACTTTATTCTTCTACTTAACTCTTGTACAGCAGTCACTTATTTTATAATAATTCTTTAAGAAATATTAGAGAGCATTTTATTAGTAATTTTAAAGTTATATAGTCAGTTCAAAATAGAGGGAGGTACATCGTACCATGGAAAATATACATTACAAAATGAATTGCAGTCATAGCTTTATAGAGTATCGGGTGTAAAAAGTACCAAATTCTCCGATGTATCTATCTCTTTGAAGTTCGAATTATTATAAATAGTTTACTACTATGCAAGACATAGCGCAATAAAATAAGTATGATTACATGATTTCTGAATACCTCTATACTTAAAGAGATGCTTCTGCAGAAGAAGTAATTGAAACTGGAGGAAGAAAGTATGCTCGTACTTGACTGTGCAACTGTGCTATTTCAGGATTTTCCCGTTCCAGTGATCTAATTAACTGTACAAATTGAACAGTGCCTGTAATGAATATTGCGCTAATTATTAGCCCTGCACAACAATTGTACGTTCAACTGCATATATACCTTCTCGACCTTCTGGAAAGCCATAATCTTTTATAACATCCATTTGGATTTGAGTGACAATTGGAAAAACAAATTGCATCATTTTCAGCATCTCATTCCCCGAGTTTTCCTTTGCTTCTGTAAGTTTCTGTACATTTTCTGTAGAGTTCAAAGCTGCTAGAACATCCGTCAAAGCAGCTAAAAACAAAAAGTTTAAATAGTATAGTAAAGGATGTTTTTAAAATAAATTATCAACATATTTTATATCATTTTAGTAAGTAATAATTGTATTTACAAGTTTTTATAATGTGTGTCATTAATCCTATACAATACCTTTTGCTGTTTCTGATGTGAGATTTACTAATGTCGTCATTGTGCTGCTGTCAATGTATTTCGCTGTAATAATTCACTAGTGACTTACAAGCGCAGATTTAATTTCCTTACAAATATTTACATTGATTTAACTTGATTTCCACACTCCGATTGTCAAAGTTGACATGTCCTACATCGATATATGTATCAACCAGTATCAACTGAAAATCGGCATTTTAATCAGAGATAAGTAGAAAGATGCACAACGCGACGGCTTTAGGCGATACCAAAAACATGGCGCTAAATTATAGCAGCAAGTCCGCGAGTAGGATTTTGTTATCATCGCCTCCGACGATAATGCATATCCCGTCGTAGTCGAGCTGAACGTGATCACGAACGTGTATCCTGGCCGGCAGAGGTTCTCCGCAACTTTACCGCTGGTTACCAGAGCAACCCTTAGAACGAGGCAGCTCATCGAATATGGCCTAATTATTTATTTTCTTTGCAATCCGAAGTTCGAGCGCACAGTCTAAGCAAGGCAAGTTTAATATCATGGAGACTACACAAGGAGCACGAACTCAAATGGGAAAATCGACAGAACCTGTTTAGTCTCCATGTTTAATATGATAAAAGCCAGCAAATCATGCCTGCTTGCACTGAAGCGTATGATGCCACCAGTATATTGAATAGAATACCGATGTTGCGCAATATAACTATTACTAAAATATACCAGGAACTATAGAACTCCTCCAGAATTTATTGAAAAAGCCTGTTGTTGAAACATATTTAAGAAATTGCGGTACCAACTTCATTACCGTGTAGCAGCTCAATTTTTGAAAAATGTTTCAGCAATAGCATTTTCAATAGTTCTCGAGAAGTTCCATAGTTCTTGATACGAATATAGTGATTTTATTACAATAGTTCTGCTACGTGAAATCGTTAAAATACGAATTTTCCAAAAATTGAAGTGGCAGTCGTGGTCGATTTTTATTAACAAAAATACCGTCAGTTATCAGTTATTATGGTTACCGTAAATTCACTTTATTACTTAATATTTATATAAAATACTTAGCGCAATACACTGCATACAATTATTCTAGATGTACATGGGTAAGCTTTGTGACGTGATTTTTCGATTCACGGTCACAAGGGGACTCCGGCTATCGATACAGATAACGTTCTTGCTTTCTGGTTCACTTCGGGTCGCCATCCTGCTCAGAAGCTACGCTCTCGGGTTGATTCGTATAGTTATGCCAATGCTCTCGTAAGATTTCGTTATTGTTTAATTGAGATCGAGGTGCTCGAATCTGCCGTGGGGAGATAGTTTCGACGTACAGAGTTGCCCGGCAGAAAAGAGTACCCGACGAAGACGTCTCCACGGACCAGCAGAAGCCCGGGTGAGATATCGGCGCCCTGCTGGAGATGGGCAAAGGGCTGTAGAGCGGGCGAAGATAGAGTTTTGATATGGTTAAGGGCAGAGGAGGAATCTCCCGACCCGAGGTAATGAAGTGGTGCCCAGCTGTCGCCCGATGACCTGGGGAAGCGGCCGTGAAGCATCTCCAAAAGTTACGTACCGATTCGCTAAAGAACGCTCTCGATTTGACTTAAAGGGACGACTTGAGGGAGATGGAAGAGTTATCAGCTATAATGATCTCGACCAATCAGATGATCGGAATGATTAGTTCTCGAATTTGGCTATTGTCAAAACAGTCTGTCTCGGGACACCGACCGAGGTGTCACGAGCTGCCTCGCGCTCCCGTGCTACCTGTTGATAGTTTCTCTAGCCGCGTTTCGATACGGTATTACCAAGTTCTCGCTCGTGTACTTCTCGCGTTGCTCTCGCGACATCCAAGCAATTCCGTGGATTTTCTGTGAGTGTTCCGGAAGTGCAGTGCTGTGCCCACCTGAGTGTCTCCTGGATGCAGTTCTCGGAATTCATGGATCAGCTGCACCAGCTCCGGTGAGTGCATCCAATTTATTAATTGCTGGAGGGATTTCGATATTACAACTCCGATTCGTTCCCGCCACCGTTTTTCTTTAAATTCAAGATACGTATTTAGCAATTGGAGCGTGCAAAATGCCTTTTTTCTGAGTTCTTCGAAAAAGTATCGCTCCCACACCTTTCCAATTAGTCCCATTCGAAAGAGTTGCAAGAAAAAGGATGCTAATCGCACCATGCGCTTCATTGCAAATATGCGTAAGGAGCTGGCTTTCAGTGTTTTTTTCAGATTGTGTTTTAAACATTTCCGGCATTGTTCTCTCTAGTACTGAATGTTGGGACCATAGTTCGGCTTGGAACTATTGTTAAATAATGCTGGAAGCTGTCACCGCATCGCTGCACTCGTTAACGCAGGCAGGCATTAGGTGCTGGCTTTTGTCTTAGTAAATCTTATCGAGCTTACACTGTGAACTCAAATTTAAGATTACAAAAAAAATATTTAGTCAATATCTGATGAGCTGCCCGGTTTAAAGGGTTGCTCTGGTAACCAGTCGTAAGTTGCGGAGAACCTCTGCCAGCCAGGCTACACGTTCGTGATCACGTTCAGCTCGACTACGACGGGATATGCATTATCGACGGAGGCGATGATCACAAAATCCTACTCGCGGACTTGCTGCTATAATTTAGCGCCATGTTTTTGTAATCGCCTGAAATCGTAGCGTTATGCATCTCCCCACTCATCTCTGAATAAGGCCCGTCTCGCAAGGTATATCGCCATCTATTGTCAAACTTCCAACCTTGATTATTAGGGACCAGTTACTGGCACATGTCCCCCATTGGGGATACAGCCATAAGGAAAGGAAGGAAAAAGACTGCTCCCTACTCATCTCTGCCTATGTATTATAAGGCTGTTGTTCACTAGTATATGTTTCGGGGTGGGAGGAATGGCCAATTGTACATACATTGCTGACTAGGCGAAGTGTTTGTAATTTAAACAGTGGACGGATTGTAAACGTGGTACTTTTGGTACCTGAAGTCGTGGAGAACAGAATTCTAAAGCTCTCTTAAGGAAGTGGTTAAAATTAAAGTAGCGAACTGCAGAGCATTTGAATTAGACTTACATTCAGATGTCTATGAGGTGTCAAAATAAATTTTAAGAGTAATGGGCATTGACAGTATGAGGGTTGGTGGAGGCCGATGCCCTCCACTCCTTGTTGGAGGACTTCTTATTGCCTGTTTGATGCTCATTTGCAACTGGTGGACGTCGTCCTCGGAAAATTTGGAATTACTTCGCCAGATTGATGACTTTAGTGAACAGCTTAAAATCAGGTTTGTCGATATTTCGTATAGTTTATAAAAGTCATTTCTTTTCTGAGATTATTATATTTTAGCTCGAGTTTTAACTTCTGATGCCAGACAATATACTTCTACATTTCATTAGAAGATCATTGCTTCCTGTGAATTAGAATCTATGGTTTCACAAAGTACCCAGCTTTTTATTTCGGTGCTATTAAATCTTTAGAGTGAATGAACGATATTCACTAATAAATAGCAACCTCATGGTATATGTATAAAATATTAAGCTCATTTTAACTAGGGGTTGACTAAATATTTGCTTATCAGTTGTCACTGGCATCTACATTTATCATATCTATTTTTAATTGTGTCTGTTCATAGAAATAGTGTAGTCTTTTGCTGTTAGCTTCATATTTTTATTCTCTTTGAATGTAGCTATATAGAAATATTTTTAGCATTATACATGGCCATACTTCAGATTTTTTATGCTACTGCTTGCTGGATTTGTTTTTTCTTGTTTCATATCCGACAATGTTTCTATAGAGGTTGAAATCATTTTTTTTGTACATATATTTGAGATTAATTACATAGATTTATGTTGTCAAAGACTATATTTATAGCTTTTGTCCAAATGATCTGGTGGTGCTTATTAGGAAGGTGCATTCAACTGAAATTTCTATTAGGTGCAATTGACATCTTGTAAAAGCAATTTGAAGGATATAATATTATTTATAGTAGTTTTAAAGTTCAGTAATCCAGTATTTTATATGAAATTAGATAACCATTTATTATTTCTTCGGAAAAAAAAATTGCATGAGATTACAAGTTCCATCTAATAGTTTATCGGGTTATTAGATAAGGATTGATATTTACAGTGCAGAAGAAAGAGATCAGTGTGTGACACTTCGTGGGAATTTGGAGCAGCGGTACAAAAATTCAGAAGATGAGGTAGCATCATTACACGTTCAATTGGAAGAGCAAAACAAATTAAAACAACGTTATGAGGAATTAGAAGAAGCTAATACAAAATGTAATAGTAAATTGGATTCACTGAACACACTAGATATTGCAAGAACAGCAACACTGGAGACACTGCAGAAAGAAAAAAATGAAGTAAATTCTCAATTAGATGAAGAAAAGGAAGAGAATCGAAAACTTTCAGAAAAGTTAATGGAGGTGAGATTGATATTAAAAATAGGAATATTAATTTTTGTAAGATTTTTCTAATTATTGAAATTCATATTTGTCAGGTTCAAGGTGAACTACAAAGATTAAAAAGTATACATAATTCACCTGCAGATCAAGAAGGTAAGCTAGGCAAGTGACTATATGTTATGTGTTGTATTTTTCTACATCTATTCTGTTTGACTTTTATTCTTAATGCACTAATTAATATTCTAATATGCATTACTTAACAACTAATCTTATATATGGTAAAATCTGAAGCAGTCTAATCACCATTTATAAAATGCAACTACGAACTTTATGTACTCTAATTAACTCAGTTTATTTGTTATTGTTATGCAGTGAATTTTAAATATTTAAAATAACTGTCGATTTCTCAATGCTTTAATATTTATCACTGCTTAAAGTGATAGTCATTATAAGAGTGTCCTAACCATAATAATTCTAATTATACTTAATATTCTCTAAAACGTTTACATGAGAAATATTACACACAAACTCACTTACATATAAATATACCAATTGTTGGTCTAATCTGGGTTGGTCAGGTTCTTAAGATTCATGCAAAGCATTGATATTCTCAAAGTCAAAAGTAAGAAAGATATTTTGGGGATTTGCTTATTTAGTGAGAACAGCAGTGGTCATAAGCAAAGCACAGTTGGGCCCTGTTGCGGAATCGGCAGTGAGAATATCCAGCTCTGGTCAGCATGGTTTCAAGTATCACAACGTTCCTATACTTCCACGTGACTTGCCTGGCGCAGTGCGTCAAGCTCCACGATTTTCAGTTACTATGTTGAAGGGTAGTTTCAATCGGAGAGACGAGAGATCAATTGACTGAGTATCATTACGATACTAACAGATCAGAGCATTCCGAACAATTCCAAAAAAAGGCAAACAGCTTGTCCTAATTTTGGCGATCAATTAATTACTTTACTAATTATATGATCTAGCATAAGACAACATTGTTCTTATAGATCACCTAAAAACTATTTGTTCGTCCGACCCGTTGTCGGACTACATCAGGATGAAGTCTAGGAAATCAAAGATTTTGTCAATTCTAAATATTGCAATGCTTATTCAGATCATACATACAAAACAGAAAAATCTATTGAGGGATACACCGTGAGAATTCTAATAATTGTTTTAAATATTAAGAATCTTAATTAGGTGTCATAAAATTGTAGAAACATTATTAAAGTTTTTATCAGACTTTCTATTGTGTTTCTATTAGTAGCGTAGTAAAGTAGTGTGCCTAACTTTCAGTTGAACCGGGAACACAGTCTAATATTGAACCTTCTGGCATCCCTACCGAACAAGGTGTAGATAATGGACATGGAAACGATGACGATAATCATAAGGAAGGTATGGAATCAGATTATTTAAAGCATTGCTGTCATTACTTAAAGTTATTATCATGTACAATGATAACCAGCCAGTTATACTTGCGACCTAACATTTATCCATTCAATAGATATCTAGATACAACGAAAATTCTTTTATGCAATGATGTATGTTTATGTTATTTGTAGATTCAAATATTGCAAACGAGATAGAAAACACAGAGGATGACGGAAACTTAGGAAATCTCACTAACGAAGTTGCGAAGGAAAATTCAGAACAGTTAAATAGGGCGGAGAAATAACAAAATAATATACTATTATTTACAATGACATTAATTAAATACTTTACTTATATATATTGGAAATTTATAATTATAAGTATTACTTATATGATTTTTATACGAGAGAATATCGTATAATTTCCTGGTGATGTCTCTATAATAATTTAGCATGAGTATGATGGCGAGTGTGTCGTCGTCTCCTTGATGTGCCATGTAAAGGAGGGAATGGATAAGAAACACCAACATTCTTAGATTTGCTTCGTTACAATCTTTTGTGATAACGAGTCTTGGGATAAACTCGAAGTTTCTCAAAAACAAAACAAGTCGTAAGTGTACAAGACTGTTTATTACTTTAGCTGTACCGTAACAATTCTATCTCTTTTCCCAATTTATTACACGTTACTTACAATCGATTATATTTCTAATCTACACTTCTTTCTTTTAGGTGCGAATATTGTGAGGCATTCGAATCCTTCCTATAAACCATATAATTAAATTATATTATCAATGGTGGCAGTTAATTTACCATACCATGCCTTACAGGCCACTTTAAGGTAAATTATGAAGGATTTGAATAAGTACGTTTATGTACTTTTATTGATTGTTATACAATGATATTATATCATTGAATAAATTTTGTTTCCGTCTCAATGGAAATACATTGAAATACCAATATCTGTCTAATCGTTACAATATACCAGTCCTACATCTAAATGTAATATGTTTCAGTTGTAACTCATGATGTCTATCAGATAAATATAATCCGTCAAGCTCTCTACGAGCTAATCTCGTATAATTTTTAATACCTGTACTATTAGTTAATTTATATATACGCAAAATATATCTACTGTATTTCTCGCTACACGTGATTCCTTCCGTTACGTCTTACACATTTGTGCGAAGAAACTTTTATTCAATTTCTCATCGTTTCAAAGTTATCGTTTAATCAATTTTATATGATTTACGTATACACAAGCACTGGCGTTAACACTTAGAACTGACTTTAAACGATCGTGTACAACTTATAATTTTGTGAATGTTTAAAGCTACCTACGAAAACAATGTGGGCAAAGATAAAGGATCGTAGAACGAACATCAAATTCTATATTTCGCCATTTTGTTTCGGTAATGCGATACAATGAGTTAAGTTAAATCGGCCGTAAATTGTCCGTCTTTTTCTTTGCGGCAGTAGATAACTTATACTTTTATTTATTTTGTATTGGTTTTTGATCCCTTTGGAAGTATCGAGTTTATTGCTTTGTAACGTTATGGAATTTGTATAAACGTTATTGATGCTCTTAAACGACTCTTTTTATCAGTTCGGATAAGTGCTTTTAATGTCTTTGCAAATACATGCTATAAATATGAGTAGCTAGGTACGCGGCATTTAAAATTTATTACATTCTCGCTAGACGCAGGATGTATATTTATTAAGATAGTCATTGTATTGTCACGATGAAATATATTTTACTAATGTGAGTTACTCATGATGTAACTCAAATTGTCGGTTCTCTTACTGTGATTTAATCTTATTGTATCAATAGTTTTGATTTGACTCGGCCTCTGATAGATCATTTTACAACATTCGTATCATTCAATTAATACTGTAACAGTTTTTAGCCCGCTCGTCGTTACGTTAATATGAATCTAAGATATGACTATTGAAATGTGATAAGACAGCACGATTATCGACAGAATAAATGCTGTGTTATCATTTTCATGGAAATTCTATGAAGATCCTTCAGCAGTCGTACATCGATTACCTTAACGAATAAAGCGTGCTCGCAGATTAATTTGTTCAGCTTAACACGGGACATGATTTTCTTTTGGGTGTCTTTACTCATTGTTCATATATCATACTCATTAAGGATGATGTTTCTAATTCTAGCCAATTACATTTAAAGTCGAAGCAAAGGATATGAGCATTTTACTCAAATTTGTGTCCAAAGTTTGTCGACATTCATTTTAGACTTTGGTACGTATCAAGTGTACAAGAAAATTGTATTGTTTCATGGCAATTATTTGAGTCCATTAATTAGATTTGTTCCTGTTGCTTTAATAAATATTGATCGACTTTTGATGCAACAAAAAGTAGCAGCTTTACTTTTGTGAGTAACAAAGGCAAATAACACTTATTTCCAGTTATGAATAGTGAAATTGTTTATGATTGCATAACAAGACATAATTTTTCTGAGACACTTTACACGTAACTCGCCTGAACGAGATATACAAAATATGCGACATGAACATCAACAATTTACAGTCTATAAATGTGTGTACAACAAAATGTAAAACGTGACTAGGAGAACGTTAAGTCGCGACTAGAATGTCTATATTAAATAAGGTATAGCATTTAGATCGAATGTAAATGGCTGTAATTACTGTTTCAATGCATATCAAATGAGTCTAGTTTTAATTGTAATTCTCATTATAATAAACATATAGAATTATCGATACAGTGTGCTGTTTCAGTTTCAGTACTTGTTAACAATGAATATCCACGCGTTAGTAGATACATTCGTTATTACGTTATACGAATTTTTGATGTTCATAACAGCCGGAAAATTATATAGAAGAATAATTGCTAATAAATAAATTGAAAATAAATAAAAACGATATCCATACATGGAACTAGAAATATTATTTAAAAAAAAAAGTAAAACAAAAAAGATTTCCAAAGTTATGTTAACTCTAGAGAAATCATTTCCCTCAAAGAGAATAACCAGGAATATTGAAAAGCGCGATACGTACTTACAACATAAATCACATTTAAGAAATTCGATCAGCAACCATTATAAAACTGATATTATATGGACATCAACACCATCAACATATGTATGTTGATAAATATAAATTCGAGGAAGCGCAAAGCTGACAACTGCACGCGATGCAATACCCATCATCTGAATTCTTTTAAAGTGCAAGGAAATATATTATTCTCATGAACATCCTTTGCATTTAAATATGACGTACAGATTATGCTGGCATATAGTATATCGAAAGCGTAAAATAGACATTGAGTCTAGATGAAGAAATGGGGTCATTCGTTAGGCGTCGAGCACTTTAGGTGGTGACTCAACTCAGCCAAATATTAATTGGCAGTCCTAAAGTGAGAAAATACAAAGTACATTGAATACACGCGTATTTCGTTGTCGCCTGTTTTAACGAAACAGGTAAAACAAAAATACGTGTGTCAGATGTTATGTCAATGGAGCCTTAAAACATTATACGAAATGCATTTTTAAATAGGACGACAATTTTCTATGAAGCTAGATGCACCTAAGGCGAATAGTGTGTACTGTTTCTTTGCTTTCTTCGAAAGATGAAAGCAAAGATTGATCGAAGACGCCACCATCGACTATGTTTGCGAATTGGACCTCGCGGTCTTTCCTTGGCGCGAATTTGTCTCACTAATGAATAGAACGCATCATCTATAAAATGTCTAAGAGCTGCAGACGTTTCATAAAATGGACAACCGAGTTGGTGGGCAAGAGCCTTTCCTTCCTCCGTTGTCACCTGAAAGTATTATGTAGTCCTAACAAATTCGTATACTTCTAAAGGAAATTGCTGTTGCGGTTCTTACCTTACGTTGGTGCTGGAGATCAAACTTATTGCCAACTAATACCAAAGGTATATCCTCGTGGGCGCGTACGCGTGATATTAATTTTCGATATTCTAATGCCTCTTGGAAGCTATGTCTGTCTGTTACTGAATAGCAGATCATAAATCCTTCTCCACAGCGCATATACTGATCACGCATAGCAGTAAATTCTACCTGTGATTGAAAAATTAAATAAAAATTTAAGTACAGATACATTCAAATGATTATGCCAATTAATTTAACAACAGGGAATACGCACATGGAAGAAGTGAATAAATAACATACCTGTCCGGCAGTGTCTAAAATGTCTAATAAAGCAGCTTCACCGTCTATCACTGCTTGTTGTTGATACGAATCCTCTAATAATGGAAACAAAGTATTATCTCGTATGTATTATCATTTATTATTATTATATAAGAAGTTTACATCATTTGGAACATGTCCATATATAATATTATTTCTTACCAATTGTAGGATCATGGTAATCGAGAAAGCTGTGACTGACGAATTGCAGTGTAACAGCTGTAAACAAAATATGACAGGACTGAATACATTCCATTGAAAAACTCAAAGAATTCGTTCAGGACAGTTTGTCATCAAAGTTAGAAAGTGAAAATTGTTAAATGAACTACTAGATTACGATAGCATCGTGTGTCCATTAAATTTCACTCTGTATACATCATGCTATGTCATCATCCAATATAACATGACAAGCCACAGCTCTGATTTATAGAGAATAACAGTAAGAATTATTTTAACAATACCTGACTTGCCAACTCCACCATCGCCTAGAACGACAATCTTATACACCCTGAGTCCACCTCTTGTGGTGGTTGGTTGTGCCAGGGTTTGTAAGTCGCTTTTGCCGTTCGAGGCTACGTTCTCGTCCTGCAAGACGTCAGCCGACATTGCACAGTATCTGTCAGCCCCGGTTCGTAAAGGAATTCATAAATTTACAGGGTCTCATAGCCATAGCTAACGGCTACTCGTGTCTCCGAGAACCTAATGACACACTTGGCTAAACATCGGGATACGCACCACGTACACACCAGGTCGTCCTGCGTACATGCCAATGAGCTCGTGTACACGACGTCGCGACATTTATAAAAACTGCGACTCATATTATTGAAACAATGATTTGTCACATGGTTACATGGTTACAGATTTCCTGATATCAAACTTCTAACGCAGTACCGTCTATAAAAATATTACAGCTTTGTATTCCCCCAAGTATTATAGCAGAACAAGAACAATTCCGTTTTCTTTGAAGTCTCTGAACAACCTGACGTCTTAAAACGGTCACGCAAGTCGACTGCTAATGTGAGCGCATGGTTCTGTATTAAACACTTCAGGAATGTATCTTATGCTCTAGAAGGTGGCTTTATCTATTTCTGAAATTATTCGTTTGATAAAAATTGTTCTGCATAGTCAAATCTGGAAATTATCGCAATCTATCACTTATAGCGTTTAATGATTTTTTTATAAAAGTAATTTTTCCTAACAACTAAATTATTTCTTTTAAACATTTGAAAGCTGTCTTTAGGTATCTTGTAATATTTTTAAAAACGAGTTTAATCAATATGGAACTTCAAGAATGTTCGCATTCACTCCTTGGTTACGTAGATTGACTTTGTTGGATAATATACTTGTAATTTACTTCAGTCGATTATGATTTTCATTCGTAGACAATCTTTGACTCTTGACTATCTATATTGAATTAGCCGCGCGACGTCCTCGCAGAATAATGTTCCTAGAATCTACTTCACCCGTAGCCATTTCAAGGTCATAGAATGGGATTTTATTTCGTCTTTTGGCTATACGACATAAGTTCCGACAGTGTCGCTTCTGGTCTTCTAGGGATTTTCTTCTGTGCCTCGGTGAACCTCGTAGGGTGTCCATTTTCCTTTAACAACGTATATTGCCGCACGAGGAAAAAATTGATAAAAGCAACTACAAAGACGCGGAAAATTACGTAAGAGCAAGCATTGTCAGTTTAATAAAATTAATAATTAATTATTTCACGTAAAACAGGATATGTTACTTCACGAAAAACTTTAGAAACTGCGTTAATTATCTTAAAAATTGTAGGCATGGACCGGCGAACCTTAGGCGTAACATTGCTGTATATTTCTGAGCTATACTTATAAAATAATTAACAATAGCATTGTTGTAACAGTTTTATAGTTAATACAATATCAATTCTTTTTCATGTAATGTTGTCTACAATATTAGATATTTTACAGGCACTGATTTTAAGGTTACAGAGATTTGGTTGTAGGACACTGGAATTTTCCCAATGAATGGAAAACTATCATTACATCAGCATATATTGTTGCATGTAGGTTTGACCTGGTATTTTTATTGTTGCAGATAACAAATCTTGTATCATGGCACAATTTTTTAACAGAATGGGCCAACTCGGTCTTGGAGTAGCTCTTGTTGGTAGTGTTGTAAATTCTGCCCTTTATAATGGTTTGTATTTATGGTGTATCGGTAGCTTGGTTGTGTACATATCGATAGTAAATGGTGTAATACCCTGTTCATTTTGAATTTCAGTCGATGGAGGTCACAGAGCTGTGATCTTTGACAGATTTGCTGGTATAAAGAATCAAGTTGTGGGCGAGGGAACACATTTTTTTATTCCTTGGATCCAGAAACCCATCATCTTTGATATTCGTTCTCGACCTAGGAATGTTCCTGTCATCACAGGAAGCAAAGATCTGCAGAATGTAAACATCACTCTCCGTATTCTCTTCAGACCAGTGCCAGACTCGTTGCCAAAGATCTACACTATTCTTGGTGTGGATTACGATGAGCGTGTTCTGCCATCCATCACTACTGAAGTTTTGAAGGCTGTTGTAGCACAGTTTGATGCTGGAGAACTGATCACACAGCGAGAACTGGTATCTCAGAAAGTTAGTGAAGATTTGACTGATCGTGCCTCACAATTCGGAGTCATTTTGGATGATATTTCCATTGTAAGCCTCTTTTAAATTCCTCAGTTTTTGTAACTTCAAACTAAAAATCCAATATTCCATATCTCATCGTAAAACTTTCATTTTTCAGACTCATTTAACGTTCGGTAAAGAATTCACGCAAGCGGTTGAATTGAAACAAGTAGCTCAACAGGAAGCTGAGAAAGCGCGTTTCCTCGTGGAAAAGGCTGAACAACAAAAGAAGGCTGCCGTTATCAGTGCGGAAGGTGACGCACAGGCTGCCAGCTTATTGGCGAAATCTCTTGGAGAAGCTGGCGACGGTTTAGTCGAACTTAGAAGAATCGAAGCCGCGGAAGATATCGCTTATCAACTTTCGCGCTCACGTCAAGTAGCATATTTGCCTCCTGGTCAGAGCGTGCTACTTAACTTACCTCAGTAAATCTACAAATAAAAACTGTACATAAACTGTGCACTTTCCTCTGTAAGGAAAGCATTTATTCGAGGCATCGCAGCTTGTCTACCGGGAGGTGCTCGAGAGCTCCCTCCCTGACAGTATCAAAACTAGGAGCGCGCCATTTATTCTTTCTTTTCTTTCATTTCATTGTGCTTTTTATAATTTTCAATTATCAAACTCCCGTTTCACTGCAATAGAACCGTTAACGAAAGTAATCGCGACAAAGAAGATGCTCGTTGAACCTGTTTCCATTTCTAGAATCTCCACAGTTACTTGACAAAAGGGTTAGACGATTGCAGTAATGTGTTAATAACGAAATAGAACAAATATTGCCGTTATGCGTTGAACAGCATCACAATGACGAGGAGAGCATTTTCCTTGGTTCTCTTGAATTTCATAATTTTCAGCTGTGATACTCTCGAGACTGTTATCGACTTGATTTCTTTTAGTCCGTAATAACCTTTGATCTTAACCCTTCATTCCGAAGATATCTTTACGGGTACGTACCATTTGGCGGATGAACGCTATAGGACGTAGAAATACAAAATCGACGGAGTTCCTGCAAGCGATTACTGATTCATAGAGATTTTTTGGCTGACTACCTCGGGTGAGCGTCGACACGTAATAACAATAATAACCCACGTCTGCAAGATTCTCCCTTGAAATTCCTAAGTCGAGTGAGATAAAAATGTGTTAAAGAAGAAAATTTTAATTCTGATAAGAACAAAACTGTTATCGCCTTACAAGACTTATTCTTTAAAATATTTAAGACAACAACGTAACACATAAGATTCGTATATCAAGAATTAAATTAGCTAGAAATGGAAATGCGCGGGTTTTATGATTTTAACATAGATTCATCCGTATGGAGTACATACTCCATTGCATCGATATACCGGAAGCACGAATGCCTTAAGTAAAGACACGAAAAGAAAGTACTAATTGCGATCTCGATTATTTCAGGGAGTGGACGCTAATTATTATCGTAGTCGTTAACGTACGAATGATACATGGCATTTTAATTTCCGATGCGTTGAGACAGATTTCTCGCATCGTCCTTGTAATCAGTACATTGTTTGTCAATCAAAGGACGTTGTTTTTTTTTAGAACCGTACAAAAGGCGTCTCTTCATTTTCTCTAATCATTTCTCCCCCATCGCAACAATGCCTAACAACGATATCAGGAAAACTGGCAAAAGTGCCCGAGGACCATATTGGATATCTCCGAGAAAATTGCCACTTGGTTTTCTACTCTCGCACTCTTAGATATATAAAGTTAGCTGCACCGTTTCGAAGCGGTCCTCCAGTGCGATAGCCCGGCACGATTAATCAGAACTGAGATTGGTGAGAGATTATCACCGTGGGGGTCCTCTCACCTCGCGAGTGTCGGCGCAATTCGATAACAGAAAGCTAATTCATCATAGTTTGGCGAGCACCACGGGGGTCCCAGGACCTAGGGATCCTGAGAGGTCTGGAATAGCCTGACGAGTCTTGACTATGTGGGTACAGTTTGAAATTCCATGAATATCGGAAGCGAATGGATACTGTTGGATGGTCATGGATAATATGGATATAGATAGAGTGATAATGACTTGGGCTGTTAAAGGACCAACCGGAATGAAGATTCTACTGGAATCATTGGACGTGAAGGTGTCGGCATGGAAGCAGGAAGAGTAGGATGGTACACGAAGAACCATGAAGAGGAGGAGCAGGAGGAGGAGGATGAATATCGATCAGGGGAATAGTAAGTGGAGCGAGGTGTCGAGGTTCGCGTCGTGGGAGCGGTAAATATAACAGAGTTCGCTTCGAGGGAATCTATCAGCAGGGAGTCTCGCCTCCTGTGGGTCCCAGTAATTAAAATTTCTGTCGCATCATCACGCTCTGTTTGGCGGCGGAGCTTTGTTTTCTCTAATCAAGCGTTAACTGCGTCCTTAGGTCAGAGTCTCGACTTATGAACCCAGGAATGAAATCATCTAGGCGATGGTTGTTCTACCTGTATACGCCATTAATGACTTCGACCCCATGAAAATTATCATTAGACAGCTAGTAGAATTCTGATATGTCCAATACATTTTACGTACAGTGTAGATAATTGTCGTGTCGATAATGAAAAGAAAAATATTGATTGTAATCAGGTCCTATGGTTACCCTTATTGTTTTTACATCAGGGTATCACCTGGGTGATCCAAAAGGCGTCGCGACGCTACCCGTGTCTACAACAATTGCTATCGGATCTAGTACTTGATTCTCAATCCATATAATAGCTTGGAAAGCACCGATATATTGATAAAGGGCTTACGGTAACAATTTGTGAAACAATCTTAATGAATATGAGCACAGTCCCTGTAGAGGGTGATACTTATTTGCCAGGAAAGTTTGTAATTTTCCTTGAACGGTAGGAAATTTCGGTAGTTCGAGGAGTAAAGGAAGCCTTCAAAGTATAATGGCCGCCAAGGGGTAGGCGAGTGAGTAAGGGTGAGTGCGAGAGGAGAGTCAATGTCTCAGACGGTCCTATAGGGTTTGAGGTCTTAGGAAGGGATCTTACGAAGGGTGGCTGTTTGCGCCTCTCGACAAATAAGGGGAAGTCGTTACCCTAAGGAGTGGGAGGAGTAATTAACTGCTTCTACCCCCGCGAGGAACCCCTCCCCTTCTTCCGGCTTCGGCTTCTACTCGAAGGAGCAGGCTTAAGGAGGTTCGCTTAGGCTTTCACGGGGTCGTGTCTTCATTATTCACGCTAATCTCCTTTCGCCTTGTGCAGCTACCGATCTCGCGGACACGCAGACAAGCAAGCCCTACCCAAGCCCAGTTTCATCAGGAGGGTTAATAATAATAACAGCGAGCAACCAGATACAAGTACATAATCTCTACGAGAAAAAGGACCTAAACGAGCACAAGGTGGGAGTACGTATGTTAAACCTGAAATCCAGGTTACGTCATGGCCTACATTTGCCTAATTACTCGAAATGCCACGAAAACCATCCGGATCCGCGTTATACCTGGTCCTAGCAAAGTCCCTAGAGTATGATGTACCGGTGGAAGAGGTAGCCGGCGAGCCAGAATCAAGTGGCATGGTACAGCAAGAGCCATTGACCGTACAGCTTTGTTTTTGCGTCTATCCCATTCATTTTTTCAGTGGTTCTTTAGAGAATATACTAGGGGGTGAATTCAGTCTGGCAGGGGGTGCCTTGGCCATCCCTCACACAGCGCCATGCCAAGTTTATGCTGCCAGGATGATTTGTGGGGTAGCGTGCGCACGAAGGCAAGGGTTGTACGGAGAGTATAGGAGCCTCCATTGCGTTCAACGAAACCCATCCTCTCCCTTCCACTTCTGTAACCCTGCCCACCACCCTGCCAGTTCACCCTTAGTCTCTACCACTCTCTATACACGTACTCTCTTCCCCGGGTGTATACAAGTCCCGAAGAGTTCCGGGCGAACACCCATGGCGTCTTAATCACTCATTGTTTCCCTAATACTCGGCAATGCTCATTCACCAGTGTGCTTATGCTACCAGGCACACATAAGGATACTTACTTCTAACCTAAAAGCCCTGAAAGCCGGCATGAGTAACCAAGCTTTTCGTTATACTTCTTCCAAGTACTGTACAGTCTAAATTTTTTTACCTGTTCACCTGTAATATACAAATCATACTCGGAACGTACTCATGGATAGAACGCAACAATACCAATCCTTTACCTGAATACATTCTTGACAGATTCGTCTACAGTCACTGTCACCCACGTGTCCAATATGGCATCCAGTACTCTGACACATGTTCTCCCAGCACAGGGTGGCGACGTAACAAATGATAGGGTTACCTATAGGTATGTATAGGTTTTATATATTGTATGTATATCCCGCGAGCTAAGAAACTAATTATGAAAAATCATAATAGGTATATGCACAGACCGTACCGGGCTAACGACCGCTTCCTCTGCAGCTGCACCTGTTACTCCTCTTTGCTCGATGAACGCTGTACGCTGCACGCGAACCGCATATGTTGATGCTAGGGTTCCTCGGCGTCGGAAGACGAAACGGCCCAGGGCAACCGTTTCTCCGATTGCTACGAATCCGGGAGAATAGCGGGTAAGGAATGGCGGTGTCTAGAACAACTCGACTGTAGGTATGCTGGGTATATCTATGTAGGAAATCCATGAACTATGTTGTATCTGGATAGATGCACTCGATTTTATTTGGACAAATTTTTGGTCATACGAATACTGTGTGTGCGTAGGTATATTTTGTGGGAGCATGTAGAAATCGCCTGTACCCGCTGGCTGTCTGTTTGACCGAGGACGGCTCGTTACGTTCAACCAACTTCATTAAGGAAGGAATTATCAAGCGAAAGCTCGTTGCGGGTTTTCGATCTACTAACCGTAGCTGGACGTCCCTTCGGTAACACTCTGATCCCTGGGGCAAGACCATCCACAATATTAACTCTACAATTTCATCTTGTTCTCTGGCCGACCAGCGATAAAAGCTGGAAAATTGGATGCGTCGCAATTTTGGACATGCACGTCGACCTTCTTCTCCTCGTCCCTTGTTCCCAGTCTTCCCTCGGAGACTGGACCAACACGAAAATGGTCATCAGCTTTAAAGAGAATGGCCACTTTGTTCAGGCTTATTTAAATCGGATCTGCAAACACGTACTTTGCAAATTCTAATATCTAAATAGTAGAATTGCTATTTTCTGAAGAATTATTTTTAGGGGTTTCTATTTTCCTTTTTTTTGTCCTTTCAATCTTTGTACATTTCTCATTTATCAACTCCAAACCTTACACTGTGTTTTTCTTGTTACCCGCGAAAATTCTATTGTCCGCGGTTGGATCTTTGAGTAATCGTTGCTGCTGTTAAGGTTTCAGTAAGAAATGGGAAGTGCAACGGCGTGAGACTGTGTCCAAGAAGAAGATAGAAAGTCGTGGAGGAAAGCCCCTAAAGATACCTGTAGAAGTTTAAACTGTTTTAGACTGCGGTTGTATATATATATTGTATATATATATATCTGAAGAAACCAATTCTAAAATTCTGTCGATCATCCAAATGGACCGAACGATTTACTGCAACGACGCTGCTCGGCAATTTTAGTAAAACTTCATCCATCGAGTGTCACGCACGCGAGGAGTAATTTTCAATAAGTGCACCAGGAGCCTCGGTTTGTCGTTGCAGTCTAGATGGAACCTCGCGCCTTTGCTGCACCCTGTCTCGCCACCCCTGACGATTGATTTAGATCGAAGCCCGAGCCCTGTAATTATCCTACTACGCCGGTCTCACGCCAGCACTACCCCAGGCTTCGTTTTCGGGACACGTTAAAACGACGGACGTCAAGGTAATCGATGTTAACATAATTTCATGAAAGTAGAAGCGTGTAGACGATAACGCAGGACGATGTTCATTAGAATATTACCACCATGACAAATTTCGTCTTTAGATATTATCTGTACACATACCGATAGCCCATAAGGATTATATTATTATCAAGAAAGGATATTTTCATGAATAATTATTCAATTATCCACACTGAGAACTTTACTGATTATGTCTGTCGGTCATGAAATTCTCTGCTTGTCAAGATAAGAGGCCATAACTCATAGTTTAGCATAAAGAGAAATATTCATATAGCGCAGGTCACCTTCTTAGGCCACAGAAATGCTCCCATTAGAACATTTCCTCCTCGGGGTTGTCCCCAGGAAGTGCTGAGGTCATCGCATGTCGACAGGATGATCGTGTCTCGCTCGCAGAACTGCAGCATTGTCAAGCGTTCATCAAAAAATTAAAATTCCTTTTCCACGTACAAAAGGATATAACCAAATGCATCTGTGCGCGTGTGTACACAGATGTATACTTCACTCGGGTTACGTTCCTTACAGTAAATTCACGGATGACTTTTAGGATCTAATGAAGATTGGAAAAATCTTAAGTACGCCTGTCTTCGAGATTCAAATGATCCCGCGAGAAAATCTTGACTCGGTAGTACCTTGCTACTTTTGACGCTAGAGGGCCAGACTTTGACAAGACAAAGGGACTCCTGAGGTTCCCACCGGATCGTCTTCCGTGCAATAAAAATTAGGGTATGGGGTTGTAACATATGTGTAACGCGAGGGGCGTATCCGTTCCGTGGCTGTGGTCCGTCCGTCCATCCGTCTGTGGCAAAGAAGCAGTGGAGTTCAGGTAATTACTGCATCCCCGGATGCCGATGCCACCCAAAATTTACGAAAATTCTCCGTCTCCGTATAATATATTTGCATCGTATCGGTATATGCCAGTCGTGTATGCGTGCACGCGTTTACGCGTGTTCAGACGTCGCGAATGATCGCGGTTTCCGTCACGCGACCTGCGGCCAGTCCAGAGACTTCTTATTCGTCCCGTTCCAATTACCACTGCAGTTCTTGGGAAGTGTTGCATCCGAATCACGGCCACAGGTAAATATTAGGTGCATATTTTGTGTTTTGAGGTTAGGGATCGTACTATTTTATTCTTGTAAGAATGATAATGGGAACTGATGCCTTTTATTTAGACTATGCATCGATATTATTTACATTAAGGAAGTGGTGGCTGGGGTTAGGCTGGAAGATTGAAAGGAGCTAGGAAAATGTCGTAATGAATCTTCGTTAAAGCTTGGAAATGAAAAGTATAAAGGTATTTA
The DNA here is from genome assembly GCA_030142655.1 of Trachelus tabidus. NCBI lineage: Eukaryota > Metazoa > Arthropoda > Insecta > Hymenoptera > Cephidae > Trachelus > Trachelus tabidus. Next base: position 288,584 of record JARQTI010000698.1, read on the forward strand.
TCAAGGGAGGATAATGTAGTTTGATAAGATCTTTTTTAATATTTGAGGAAAAACTGTATGGGAATTATACAGGTGAGGAATGATCTTATTAGGTTATGTGCCTTTTCTTACCGGTAATACATGTAACGTTGTATATGACTGTTATGTCGAGGGAAACAAGGTCAATTGCAGGGTGGTAGTAAATGCTGGCGACGGAAGTCCGTTATTTTGTAGTTTGCCGAACAAACAAGGTTTCGAGTGTGTCCTGTTCCGCTATCAACCCCATCGAAAATGAAGGGTTGCTACAGCTTAATGTCGGGTTGGCCAAGTCCCGGAATACGCCTCGGGAAGAATCTAATTCAATTAGGATTCTCCGGCAAACCCAAAATCAGACGGCGATTAGGGGCGGATGGGTACGGCATCCTTTGCGGTCCTTGACATGTGGGCTGCTATGAGAATTAGAAAATTCGTCATTAAAAGGAAAACGTGGTAATAAATTGTATCTCTGAAGGAAATGAAAAAGAAAAAGAAAAATCCTTCAAGTATCCCAACCGTTATATCAACTAAAGAATAAAAAAAATCGTACAGACGTGTTCCATAAAAGCAGAAGGAAAAAAGTAAAATTTCACATTTCGCATACAATTAATTATTTTTTTTTATTGTATCAAACAGCTGGGTCAAGGTGCTTTCTTAATTTCACATTGTTATACACGTATCCTGTACATGTAATGTTGTCATTATTAACTCATCTCCAGTCCACTCCTAAGATTAAAAATATATTTTCTAATATAACTCCCAGTCCCATAAACCTGCTGTGATCATCTTTTAGTTCCATCTTTCACCCTTCTACGTGGATCATTATTTCATTATAGTTCCGCACGGGACCGGATGCTCTGACCAAAGACACATATAAGACACTGTGTGAGGGCGCCCTAAGGATTCGGAGGTGTAGCTCAAGATTTACAGTGGCGCTTGTAGGTAATAAGTCATGTCTGGTGAACATGTCGCCTACCACAGGCTTCACACGTGGCTTGAGTAAGATGGGCGAGCATGAAACGCGATACGCAAAGCCACTCCTTCACGATATTATCGCGCCAATGTGCCACTGCAGTAAGTATATATATATTGGGAGATTACGTATCTATATATACATATACACATACAAACTTACAGTTACACTTCATGAACTACGATTAAAGTACTGTCCGAGAATCTTCCGTGTATTATAATTTATTTTGTAATATATATTTTTGTGAGGTTAGCTTGGGTACTTTATTAATATTAAATATACGACACGAGTATAGATTATATTTAAAAACTGGTCTAACATACAAAAATTATTGAGACATTTTAAATTCGCATGTGAAACCGAATGGGGATGCTTGAATAATTTTTTTAATTCATTCTCTGAATTGACAGGTTTCATTCTATATATTGGCATAAATAAAATATCATCCGCATGACTGAACCAATGCGTGCCAGTCGATTGGCTCGGTTTATTGCCGATTAAAAACCTGTTAAATCAGACCTAGCTCTACCTGAAGCTTCGTAAATTATATTGGAGTTACGTCGAAAAAATACGGCTTTGATCCATCGTCCGATATTATGCAGTGAGGTCTAAAAAAGGTGCAATTTTTTTATTGGGTTTGACAAAAGATACTTTTTATGGAATCTGAGGGAAAATTCAAATTTAATGCAAAAAAACCAAATTATTTTTTTCTTACAATGTCAATGATATTTTATAGTCTGTTTGTAGATGTCTACCTAGTAGTCACTCAGCAATCCTACAACGCAGCATCACTTGGTTTCAGGCCGACTGACAATATTGAGTAGAAGATTGCTCTGAAGTTGGGCATAATGATGATTGTACGGAATAATTTTGGGCCAGTGCGGCGTCTTTGAGTGTCACGCCATTCGTGGTTCCGTCGTATCTGCTCCCACCCGGGGCTGAATTCACCTCACACCTAAGTCTCATCTTTAAAGTGCACGATAGAATTGACCAGAAGCGTAATTCCCCGTGTAATTCCACGGTTGCTTAATTTGCGGATAAGTTCCACAGTGGTACGAAATATATTCATTTTTCATTTCACTCTTCTTTTTCGACTCCGAATATTTACTCTCAATTATCATTATTATTGCAGAAAGACAGAAGAGAGCAGAGATCGTACACTTGATGCACCATGTACCAGACCTGGATATATCCGTGATATCGACGTAGGATCGTGTGAGAGAATTTTGAATATTTGTTCATAAAGGAAAAAAAACAAATTCCACGAAGGACATCTAACTTCGATAACCAAGATCATTATCGCCCACATGATCCCACTGGGGTAACGATCAGTAGTCGATCTTCGATATATCGGGACGGCCGTTTGTCCTGGCTAAACCTGGCCGTCCTGTTTACCATCTCAATAACTTGAATGACTGAACGACTGACTCTCCGAATTCTAGCTGATAACCTTTATTGTAATTACAATGAAGCATTATGCGAGGGGAAGCTCGAGGTCAGGGGTCGTTCCTTGAGCGAGGTCTTAGTTTTCTACCAGTGAATCTTCCGTTTTACCTTATAGCCGTGCAACCATTATCTTGTACCTCTTTTCGGCTCATGGCAATCTCATCCTCTCATCCTTCATTTCATCCTCGTCTCTGCCATTCACCTCTTTCTCAATGCACTGCTATCCCCCCAGCCCTTTTTTACAAGACGGTTAAAACTTTCCCAAGAAACTTCCTCGAGCCCCTTCCAAATTTCTTTTCACGGGATCCTAAGGGATCTTCTTTCTTGGCGCCAGCATCTATTTGGTAAGACGCTAAGTTAATGCCGTGTTTAATTAATTTGTCTTGAACTAAGGTTACCGCCCCCCTGTATCCTCCTGTCAATGATTTTCAACCGATCGATAAATTCTTCACGCATATAAACATGGATAGAGCGATTGGTACCTGGAGTCTACTCAATTTTTGTACACTATGTGTATATGTATATATACATTTAATATAGTTAGATATATATAATACAGTACATATGTGTATCCTGTGGATGCACGTGATTTCTTTTAAGCGCGTGTACGTCCCCAAGAGTTTCTACCCACTCGAGCAAGCTGCGAGCGGAAAGGCGAGATTGCGCCTTCGAAACGGTATAATTATCGAAATATTAATAATTTAATTATTTATGATTAACAGGTGGTGTGTGCCTCGAAGATTTTACGTGGGGGAATGGGGTTGCTCAGGGGCGGTACCAACGACCACACAGGGCGCCGACGAGAATTACGTCCCTGGGTACCAAAGGAGTTCGCTGTATAGGGTGTCGGAATGAAAAGGTCATCGATAAAATGGTAATAATTTTAACGACTGGTTTCTTTACACCGATCTATCGTATATATATGAACGTTCATTATAATCGATGGAGACAATGCGAACTGTATTATTTTCTTTATGACAATTCATTTTCATTTTGTACTGTAGAGACACCCGTTACACTGGCTGTTACCGCATTGGGTGTGATTTACGCGTCCCCTGATTTACACTGATTACGGGGCCCCGCCACGTCGCAAAGCAAATACATCCCCCACAGCACCCACTCGCCGAAGCAACATCAATTTCCATTGATTGATTTTACTCGGGTATTAAATTAATCTCCACTAGAGGCCAGGCTGAATCGCCATTTCTGGAACCTTCAAAGAAGATCCGCTACTACGTGCTGGTAACATACTTATATATTTATATATTTAATATCAGGATCAGGGTGATTGAATGTACTTATAACACCAGTTTTCAAACTTAATTACAATAATTAATTTAGCGTATAAATATTTTATTTTCATAATCAACGATTATTACACTGGTGAACATTCGAGTGTAAAAATTATTCTGGGATTCAATGATTGTTTTATATAGGATTGTATATTTATTTTTTTCTAGACGTTTTCCCTTGCACACTCCTCGTATCCATCTATCAGATGCCACGTACTGGGGCAACTGGTTGTACGCGTTTACAACGGACGAATTACTTAATATTTATCACCTCACAGACGTGCCGTGGCAAATTGGTTCGCGAGGCGTTTAAGGACCTCCATGCTCAGGTACTATATATATATACATAGTGATCTCTTATATCGTCTAGAGTTCCTTCTTCTTCTTACTCTTTACAAGCGCCTCTTCTTCGTCGCCGAAGAGGCCCTCCGGCAAACGTGACCGGACGGCCGAATCATAAATTCCATGAAGTAATGCAACGTCCGCTGCGATTATTTACTGATACTTACAAGACGCCAGGACCCAGACATACTACCCCGTATCTTGTGCAGGATTATTTTTATTTATTATTATGATTTTTTTTTTATAAAAGCCAAGATCAATTTTGCGTTAAATACGGTTTTTTTCAGATATCGTTGATATAGATGTAGACGTGTATGGATGCTGCGTAGAATTATTGACACCAGTACAGAAGAACAGTAGAAGAGTATTACACTGTACAATGATGGCATCAATCTGGATCATACGAAATTAGAAATTACGATCTTTCCATCTCTGGATATCGGTGATCCAGATAGGCAAACGCGTAGAGCCAGATGTTCTTAGGAAGATTGTAGTTAAGATCGTAAGAGAAGGCTTGTTGCCCAGTTGTCGAGAGCAGGTTGGGTATAGGTAATTGTAAAGCAGCGTATAGAAAATAAATAAATGAAGACTCCACGGTAAAAGAGTACAAGCCGACAAAAAGGATCATTCTTAAAAGCCGTTTTCGATCGCTCTTATAACGGTGATTTCGGCTATCAGCTTCTACCTGATCCGATTCCGTCACGTGTTTCTTTCCGTTGTTACCGTAAAGGACACGTGGACAAGCTGTCAGGCTGATATGTGAAAACTAGCACGGGCAGCTTGGGTACTTTTTATGTCGTTAAGACTGCTGAAACAAATTGAGACTGTCACTTATCAGGAAAGTTTGTGAAAAGAAAGAAATAAGGAAAAATATTCATACGGATTTTTTCGTACTTGTTACGCTGGCTGCGAGCGCGAGAGAGACAGACTTACTGACATATACACGAGTGAGACAAAGACAGACGTACAGACTGGTTCAAATTGTAGGGATATACCTTGATAAAATTTTCAAAAAATTTTTTACGTTATTTTCAATTGGGCTTATTTTTTTAAAATCTACTTCGTAAAAATCTTTTTCGAACCAGGATATGAATTCCTATTTTTAATTCCCCTGATTCAGTACTTGGAATACTTTCAGTAGATCCCTCGTTGGGATTTCAACAATTAATCGGCTACGGTATCGTAAGCGTAATACGTTTCTATGTAGCTGCATAGGTACATACCCGGCATTTATCGAAAATCTGCAGCGTAACGTAGACCGGATGAGAGGGCAATATTGCTGCTGCATTGGCAATCGGGAAGGACTAATAAGATTCAGCTATAGGACTGACTTGGTCTGATGGCGGATATTTATGAAAGAATTTTTCGACGCGACAGGTCCGACTGGTTTATTGAATTCCATAATTCTATGGAATTTCGATGTATCCGTATAATAGCGCGTGCTGACAGAGCGACTGGTATAAAGTAATGTTCAATAGTTTATCTTAATAACGATAAAAAAAGGATAACGTAATATTGCGATGAGAATTAAAAAAAATATTCGCCCAGTCAATTCGACTATGTAAGTGCGCCTTAAGGAAGCTAAGCGATAATTTCTTTAGAGAAGCGGAAAGCGTGGCGCAATGAGAAACGAAGCGTGAGGGAGGAGCAGAAAGGAGTGAAGAAGGCAATGGCGATAGAGGGATGAAAAGGAAGAGGGGGTGAGGGGGGGGAGAGGGAGTCGAGAGAAAAAGAAAAATTGAAGGAAACACCAAGGAAGGCGAAAGAGAAGCTCGTGGCAACTTCCTCGCGAAGTAATGCAATAATTACTCAGGCGGAAGTAATAAAATTAATCTCTTCACCTTCGCCTCCCCCCTCCTTCCTCCTTTATCTCTCTCTTCTATAAAGCAACCCCCCTCTGGCTATGCGCGTACTTCCTAGCTGCGCCGCAGGTTGGCGCTGCCCTCTTATAAATCAAACACAGTTTAGCTTTTAATAATTCGGCGAGGGCGGGCTGCCAAGTAATTTACGTCCCTAACTTCATCCTTTATACCAGCCAGTCCAAGAAGTAATACTGATAATAATTCATAACAGTAAACCCGCCAACTTTCTGTAAGATAGAAACCTATGGTACTTATCAATATTGTATTTATAACCGACGCACAGTGCATTTGACTCGTGTCCACGCATAAAGCACAGTAAGTACAGCTAAAAAATATTTTTTGAGGTTAGTCAAATAAGGTTAATAGAAATTAAACATTTTTTCTTTGTCTCCGCACGTACCAAGACAATATTTGCACGCAGTCTTCAGGCAGAACATAGCGGATTTGAGAACACCTGTAGTTGCAGTTTGACGGCATTTTTTTTTTGTGAATATAAGAGAAAAAGAGGCACGAACCTGGGAGAGGGTTAAAAACGGTAAGGATCGGGATGCTCTTGCTAGTGGGAGGTGGGGCTGGTGGGTGGATGAGCACGGGGTATGAAGATAGTAGGTTGGGGTTAAAAATAAAGGGCGAGAGGGAATGAGGAGAGGAGGACTCTCTTGCGATTAATGAGCGGTGTTTGTTGTTAATTGCTGCCGCCATTAGGTTGGCATCTCCTCGGTTCTCGTAGCTACCACCTACCATCCCTGCTCGGCCCAGCCCCTAAGTCCTCGAAAGCAGAGCGCGCATGTTAATGATCGCCTGCCATGGCCTTTATCTTTTCCACCTCATTTGCGCGCCACGAGTGGGGGCCTGGGGGATGCAAGTTGGTCGTACGCTACTGCTCTCCAGTACTCTTACCTACTCTCCTGCGTCTCTTCCTCGATAACTTTCTCGTTATCTCTGTCTTCTTGCCGCTCCTCTTTTTCTGGAAAACTCACTCCGGCCTTGGCTGGGATTATACCGTACCTTCTTTCCTGCCATCTTTTATTTTTATACCTTTCTTTATGTCGAGTAGCCGACAGTGGCGCCTTCTGACGGCCTGTGAAGGAATTATTGTTGCACGTTGACAGTATTTAAAATCTTATACAGTTATTATATTTGTTTTTATATATGATATACCGGTTCTTTGTCCTACGACAAATTTTATTATTCAATAATTTTTTTTTACTATCCATAATCGTATATTTGATATCTGCCTTATTGTGTTTGGGATATACATACGTAGCTCAGGTGGATTGTTGGAAAGTATTATTGCGGATATTAAAATTCGACGCTTCTGCCATCTACCGTTTAATACGTCATTCTTTTGAATTTATTTGTCTGTTAGTGTACAACAGTTCCATTAGGTAAAGTTTTTTGGATTTGCTTATTCGCAAATTTCATGATACTGTCTGTATAATGCATGGAGCTTACGAAATGACAGCAAGAAAGTTTCGAGATACGAGTGTCTTCGTGAGAAATATTTCAGTCTCAGTCCTTGTACACGAATCTTTCGTACTCAACTATGAAAGGGAAAAAAGAGGTAAGTCAAGAGTGAGGTTAAAGAGTAGAAAACGAGAACACACGTTATAAACAATTTCCGGCCTGATTTCACAATCTTTTGTTTTCGACAGCCTCGCAAACCAGTGGAAAAATGTCCAAGACGTCGATGCGTTTCAAAGGGATCGCAAGCATCCACCTAGCCCAGGCAGTAAGGGATGAATCAACGAAGAAGTCAAATGCACGTGTAACGAGGAGATCCGTCATCTTAAAGAAGGTATTTAAATATTCTTTAAAGATTTATACAATTCTAGAAAGTAATATATATCCATACACAAACACGCATATGCCTATATATAGCAAAGTAATAGTGGGTTCTTTGAATAGACGTCGCCATACTCGATTTCAAAACCGAGGAAGTAGAGTGTTTACGTTGTATTTTATTTTATTTTTTTAATGTTTCTTTCGTTGGCAATGGTCTGCCTCGGCACGAGGGACTCAAAGGATACATAGTATACATATATACACACACACGCGTATGGAGGTAAACGCCGACGTCGACGACGCCGTACGGAGTGTGCAGAAAAATAGACGCGTCGCAATGGAGACGCCATGAAAGAGTGAGGTTAAGTCGGAGAGTGCAGAGAATCGAGGGAGAGTCTCTGCAGTCACAGTCCGCAACGTCACCGTGGACAAGTGGCACGTACTACTCGACGGCGTCGTCGACGTTGTCGTCGCTGTCGCATTTGCAGACAAATTATGCGGAAACGCACAAAGAAGAACGAGCAACTCCCGCTGCTTCTTCCTATTCACCCGCTACGACGATTCGTATGCAAACATGAAAGACACCGCAGTCGCGGTCCGACCTTTAATGAGTCAACCGGAAAAGGAATATGATATATATATTTCATGTATAGATTATATATATGTATATGTGGGCATGTGTGTTATATACTTAATACGGAAGTATCAAGCTGCATTTGAGGACCGGCGAGTGTGACGAATAAGAATCTCAAGTCGTATAACCACCCCCGGGGGGGTGGATGAAAAAATTCGACCGGGTAATCGCGCGTCGTCTACACGTCATTTCCTAGTGCACTTTTTTAACGTTCCTACTTCATTTTTTTTTCCTTTTCATCTTTTTACTTTCTTTACACGCTCCTACCCACCCTTTAACCACCCTCTAGTCTCTTATGCTATTCGAAATTTTTTTTTTCTTTTTAAATGTTTCTCACCCTCCCACGCATCCACTTCTGGTACACGATCCCGAGCCAACGGGACCATGGATTTCCAGCAGCTGGTTGGGGATGCTGGGGGTAACATTGTAATTTCAGATAAGCGTCTCCCAGGAGACACGCATTGTGCGCAACCCCTTGCTGTGTGTATATATATATATGTTCTTACTCTCTCTCTCTCTCTCCACCTACGATTCACGCACGCATGATCCCCTGTTTTCATCCCCCAGCATCCTGGTCCTATGTTCATTACGTGCGAATCGCGATATCTCGCGAGGACCGTACGCACCCTTACTGAATTTCGGGAATTGGTACCGGTTTTATTTATTTTCCTATTTTCATCCCCTAAACCCTTTTTTGTCCCACGGCGCACAGCCTCGATATTACCAGTGATAATTAAAATCGAATTTTACACGTGATTACGGATTTTTATTATAGGAAATTTTTATCGCTCATAATTCCTAAAGGGTTTGGATAATACTTTTTCGTGACGCAACGCGAGTATCACTAATAATTACATTGTTTATCGGAATCGTAATTGATTGGCCGACGGATAACGGAAAATGGGTTGACAATAGGATGATACGTGAATGGTTTAGGGGTTGATAGGCGGGCGGTAGACGGTTCACTAGGATGACAGAGAGTATAATTAATTCAATCAATATTGTCAGCTTAGTGTCGGCCACCCTCTCAGAATTGCCCGAGGGGGTTAGGGGTCGATAGGTTTAAACGTCGCCACCTAAGCATTTCTCATTATCGTCACCGAAGGGCCCAGTGAGTCCCAGGAAGAGACCAAAGTCGAAGTCCCACGTACCCCAGGGTGAAAAGATCCACGACACGTGCTCAGTGCAGCCACCCTCCTTAAATACGACTCTCATAATTAATGTTTGCCATTCCATTAAAATCTCACGAGACGTCAATGATCTACGAATTAAAGTGAAATATCGATGAAGCTTTTTTTTTCAAATTATTAAACAAAAATTGTTTTCGTTCGTCACATTATTATCCACGTGTGTACACGTGTTGTGCAATTCATTTAAAGCCACTCTTTGCCGTTCCACGTATTCCAGACCCCCAGCCCCGGTCCCATGGAACATTCCAGAACGTCCTCGAATTCTCCTCGCATTCTTCTACTCGATGCAAAAGTCCAGGCCTTCCTCTCGAGCTGCCTCCTTCTGGCTACTTAAGCGCGAGTTCCTTGGTGTCCGGTACCAATTGACGTGCCACTTATCGTCGGAGTTAACGCCGGACAACGGCGGAACGATGTTTGGCTTTGTCAGTTTCGGTGTGCGAGTCGCGTGGGCGAGAGAGACTCACAAACAGCTTGTGCACACAGTCTGGTTAACGGCCACCCTATTTCATACGTCTCAATGGCCATTTACCGTTTTCCTTACCGGCCGATTACAGGCTGACCAACTGATTAGATACTCAGCTACTGCGCATGCGCGGCTAGGGACTTTCGAACGAGCGAAAAATATCCAACTACAATTCTAAGTGCATCAACAAAGACATACGAATTGGCCGTTATAAACGTGCTGGTAGAAAAGTTCGAAAATTTCGATCAATGTGTATCCCGTGGTAAGCCTGTTTACAAGAGTAACTATGTATATGCCGTAGGTGTAGTTACGTGGAAACGACCGTTAAGCCTTGGAGAAATCCTGGCTGGTTATCGTCGTCGATCGAAGAAAATATCTAGGCTCTGCTGACCAAATCTTTGGTGTCCGTGGATACGTAGTATAATATTGTAATAAAGGGACAACACGCGTGAGTATGTAATATATTATAACACGTATGTGGAAGGTGGCACGCATGAGTGAGGTAGCCCGTAGGCGATCTTAGCAAGGTGTGAGGCCGCGAGGCCACCTATGAGTCCTTCTTCCTTTTTTATTACCTTTTTCTCCCCATCCCGTACCAGGGAGGTATAGATATAGTGACATACCTGGAAAAATTGAATGGGACTCAGGCCAGATCTGGAAGCAGTTTTACATATGTAACGTATGTGCACATATGTGTAACGTCGATTCCAGTTATACTTGGGACAGGTGAATACGTGCGTCACGTTATCAAAGGGATGTTGTATGTTGAGGGAGGAGCGTTGAGGTCGCTTGTCCACGTGGCAACGAACGTGGGGGTGTTTTAGAATTTAGGGGTAGCAAACGACCGGGCAACCATCGCGCAGCACCCTTCTTGCAATACGACCGCCCTCGTGCGGCTCCCGTCGCTTTACCCTCGAGAGGAATTTGGCCTCAAATTAAAAGATCTCAGCCCAGCCCTCAAACCACCCCAATGAGATCTCGTTCTGTCACCCTCTTGGTATATAGGTGGATATATATGTGTATACTGATTCGGATAGAGGGTTGGTACACGTGCTTTGATGACAGTTAACCGCAAACTATGCTATAGTATGTGTAGCTATATATATTTTTTTGTAACATATATGTGTATATATATGTATGTATGGTGTATAGCAGACGAAAGCCCTGTAATACTTGGGAGAAAGGAGGACACAGTTAATGCCGCCAATATCCCAAAATTAAAACACGCTGGGATCGTGGCGGCTCGCAAATCATCTTTTGGAAGTGCTTCCTCTGGTTAAGGGCACAAAGGATGGAGACTGGAGAAAATGGCAAATTGGGGAATAAACGGAGTAGGTGGATATTGCGTTACCTTGGGATATTGGACGATACGCGAATGTTAGATCCATTGTTTCTTTTTTTTGGTTCACCCTGTATATTGGGGTTTTGGATATATTGGGTTGTGGCTGGTTTTTCGGTATTTTGTGATAAATAGATCGGAGCGATTTGCTAATGGTATTTTTAATTTGTATAAATAAGCGGGGGGAGACTGCTGGGAGATTTATTTGGTGACTCGATTTAATATTGGAATTTTTAAAAAATATTTGACGGGAATTAATTTGTACGCATGCGTGGAACGTAATGCTGTGGCATTCTTGAAATGTTCGCCATTGGTGATAGATAGACGGTATATACCAGTCGTTGGTGAAATAATGAAATCGTGGGGTGACTTGTGGGGAACCCTATAGTGGCGTAACTAAGAATTTCAATCTGCGGTCAGAGGGCGGATTTGCAATGGGGGATGTCGAGAGATACTACGGATTCACTTTAATAGAGGGTGCTTAGGGTGAAACGATCTCAGCAGGACCCTCTTTTTGGTCGAGTTAAAAAATTTCGTCTGGATCTTGGCTTGGGATTTGGTTTTCGCTATTTCAGGAATTTTATTAAAATTTTTTAATTAGAAAGATACACTTTTTTGAATCTTAAGAAGCGTAGATAAAATTGATAATAAAAAAATAATTAATGCAGATCCTTCATAGATGCATTATTGAGAGCGGCGGGTAGATTGAAAATTGTTAAATTTTTGAAATCATGAAATGTATTTATCGTGAATTGATATTGAAAGAAATAGTATGAAAAAGTGAATTAAAAGAAATTGAGTGACAAGCTGTAAAAGATCTATCTCGTTAGAGCGACTATCGGTCTTTATGTATTTCGGGGAAATCGTGAACGTGAGAGGCCAGTTCTGACCTTCGTGGTTCCAAAAGATCGTGTTCACATATGTGGTAACTAGTGAGTAGGAGCATTAGCGTTACCAAGCATAGATATGTGCTGGACGTACTTCAGATACTTGAAAATCTACCTGAATTTTTCTAGATGGATCGTAAGAGGTATTTTGGGGTTTGAAATTTTTTTTTCATTATTCACATTTTTTTATTCAATTTTATAAATTGTTTTCGGTAGGGGTGGCTGGTGGGTACCTGTAAGAGAATTTGAAAAAGAGTAACACTGCCGTGCCGACTGTTCGGCATGATATGTACTATCAGGACTGACCAAACGTGCAGTGGTGCATCGGTAGACCGCATTTGCATTTCGGTTCGTTGATTTCGCCGTTCTGTGAGCTTCGGGTAAATTCGACAAGATTCGTGCAGCGGGAGAATATTGGATCCATTGCAGCGTAATGCCCGATAGAATTCGCGTCAATTTCGAAAATCCAGTAAACACGGAATAATACGATTTCGAAAAGTTGGATAGAAAAAACGGTACATAATTTTAAAGAAATCGTCACCGTGTATGTAGTCGTTAATTATATATACGTACGAGATAAAAAAAATTCCCGATAAAAAAATAACCCCTATTCGTGTCTCTCGTGCCGAGTCGTATAGATAGAAGATTATAAAATTGGCCAGCAACCCTTGACGTAAGGGATACCAACCTCATTTTTTTGTGATTTCTCTGTGATCACGAGCCAAATTCCTCCCGGGAATTATCTGCTGGTAAATTTTGAAAATCGCTAGCGCCTCGACTGGAAAATTCGAAAACAATACGCCGGATGAAGACGACTGTTAAGGGTTGGGGGTTATAGGGATGAAAACAATGGTTGGTACCCGATCGCGAGGTACAAAGTGTCCTCATCGCCATTATCCTTTGGCTCCTGGAAAACGTCGGGGCAGAAGGGGTTGAGAAAGTGAGGATCAGGGGATGAACGAGGGGGAGGGGGGGTGGTAGTAGCTACGTATAACAAGTGCAAAGTGGTCTTCGATGAAAAAGAGATGGAGCCACTATCGCGTTTAACTTGGCAGCCATTTTCACCCTGAATTTTACATGGGAGAAAGGTCCTCCTCCTTCGGCAGTGATGCCACAGTTAAAAGGGAATAAGGAGGGTTGGAAAGGACGAGGGGATTTGGCACCCCTGGCGCAACGGGGCCGATCTACCTTAATTAATGAGTTTATCGGAAACTCCAAGCGCTGATGTTGGTCTTAGCAGTTGGACGCCTGCGGGTAAAGAGAGAGAGAGAGAGAGAAAGGAGAGACCGGGTAGGATTTCTAAGAAGGACGAAGAAGAGGGGCGAAGAAGCAAAGAGGAAGGTATAAGAGTGGCAAGAGGGTTTAGTCCCGACTCCGTCACTCCGCCATTTTAATTTCCCCAAGAAACTTTCTAATTACGAACTTTTCTGATTAATCACAGTAATTAATTAGTAGCCCGCAGGGGAAAATACGGGACTCGGCGCGAGAGCACGCTCTCGCGATGTTCAAAAGAGAGTTGGCGAGACCACCCTGGCTACGTTTCCCTATACGTTCCACCCCCTCGGGGTTCACCCTCTTTTTACTTTCCTCAGCCCAGTCCTCTGCGTCATCGCCCTTGTCGTCCACAAGGCAAAGCCCAGGGTGCCTCATCCCTAGGACCCATCTTCGACAGCCAGGACTCACACCAGGACCACGAAGCAGCATCCTCCAGGTTATTGGTAATTAATATTCCTGAAAATTTTACGAAAATTCAGCAGTCGACTTTCCTCGGTAAGTTTTACCCAACTTTCAACCTGAATTGACGTTGACTTCTTATAGGTTAGGTGTGTACTAACCTTTAAATTTTACAGGTTCTCAGGTCCCTATGGTAACCACTTGCCGACGTTGCATCCCGTTCCAGTCCTGTTACATTCAAAAGGACTCTTTTCTGTCTCTGGAAGAGGGTGAAGGCGTCAACCACCTTATTATCCATCCTGTCCAGGACGACGACGTCTGACGTCGCAAAATTTATGGCTTCTCTCTTCCGGCGCAAGAACCTGCCAAAATATGTTTACCGGGACAGTCGTTCAATCTCTGGATACTTTGATGATCCCGGAGGAGGCGCGACTTCCGGGGAAACTTGGACAGCCTCTTACCGACACGTGACATTCGAATATTACTACAGTCTGTTTCATCCAAATATTTTTGAGGTAAACATTTTTTTTTCTCTACAATCATGTCTTTCCTTCAACTTTCGTACCTGCACGTCTTTCGCATCTTACAGCCTCTTCCAGGTAGCCGATGATTCTACGCTATTCGAAAGATCTCCGATTTAAAGTGGGGATAGTCTCAATCTTCGACGGCTATGGGTCTCTACGAAGAAATTACACCTGTAGCCGTTACCTGGGATCCGTGACTGGTTTTAATTCGGAAATTGCTGGTTCCTTAACAGCTGTAATGGCATCTCTCGCTTATGATATTATCTCCAATAGGAACCTCAAAAGTTTTCACGCCTTTTGTCTAGCTGAGCACGAGCCTCGAACTTTTATCCGACGCGAGCACGAATTCATGTGTGGGTGTGTGTGTACATCTTACTAGTGTCCCTTAATGCAATATTTGTGTGTTGCACTTGTGTTCTTAAAAATGAAAAAAAATACTTATCCCTTAGCAGTGTATAATTATATATATTTATTTTTCGGTTTGCAGGCATTCTGGTCCATTTGTGTTTGGTGTATCCTCTGTGAGTTGAACAGCCAATTAGAAAACTTCTTTTAAAAAAAAAAGTGCATCGATTATGCACGTACTATGCATCAGCTATCAGCTTGTGCATAAATATATATATATATATATATATATCAATTTGAATACTCGTATCCGTATCCAGACGGGCCGTATTCTAGGCACAAAATAATGACTGCCTGGCTACGTTCTGTATCCTGCCACTAAAGAACCCTTAATGAGAAAGTTATCGCGCGTTAATTCTCGGCAAATTATTACTTGGTAAATATGGCCAACGTCGAGGCACAACAGTTTTATCAGAGACCCGTAGTTATCTTAGGGAACGGATAAGGTGTCATTAATGAAAAAATAATAATTTATTAATATTTAGAAATTAATAAAACAAAATATTTTCGTAACACTATAGTGGGCAGTTTATAAGAATCGTAAGAAGGCAAAATTTAATTAAAAATATTATGTAATAATGATTTGAATCTCGATCTACGATTTTATCATAAAATCAATTTAATTTATCTGGCTCTAAGTAATATCCGGGAAATTGAGGGTAATCGTCGGAATCACGTGTTTACTATGGGATAGTGACTCGGCTTTGGTACATGGAGCGAGATAACGGCAGTTGGATTAGATTGAACAAGATAACAAAAAAAAAGTTAATTAATTCAGACTGAAACTTTGTCCACGTATCATGGGCCCGTATATGCCTCTGGGTACGTTATTTCTTGGTATGGCATAATATCGCAACTAGTGTAAAAATATGATAGGTCTGATACTTACTTGCTACATGATATTTACCACTATCACTAAATATAGGAATAGCGTTTCCGTTATGCAATAAAAATTTTTAATATCACGCTATTTAGCTGCGCGACAGCCGACCGATCTTGCAGGACAATCTAGGTTAGTTTCTGGTTTGCAATATTTTATCTCATATACCGATTGGCTCTGTTGACCAGCCTGTTTACTCGCTTTACTTACCAGCTATGTAGCGCCTTCTTCTATAGTTACTTTTTATAGGGATTTTTTTTACCTAACCTCAACAACAAGGAGATCGATTGCCTTTCGCCTTGTCCTATGTACGTTGCAGCTACTTACGTATTTTACCTTCCTCGCCCGGGGGAAGGGGCTTCTACCGTACACTTTTACAGTCAGATAATTTTTTTGTGACACCCGGTACAACGAACCGTATCGGTACGTACGTACGTAAAATATAAAAGGAGGAATTTAATAGAAAATGTCGAATTTTATTTAAAATATTTATTAACGATATTTCATACTACAGACTGTTTATTACATAGCTAATCATTTTTAGATTTTACGACAAGTCTCAAAGTTACTAGTCTCTGCTGAATCGTGTCAAAGGTCAATCACTGTGTAAGATACATGGAACAGATCAGGATAAGCCGTCCAGTCTAACGTCAGACGTGTTAAGTTTCCCGATAACCCAAGCTTGAGTTTACGTACCGCGTGGGCGAGTTATTAAGAACGCCACTCCCAGTATTCGTGGGCCTTACGTACGCCTACGACGGGGACCTATCAAAATAATTCAATCGTCCGAACCGATCGATCCTGACCAGTTCAGAACTGCAGTGTATATACATATATACAGTATCGAGTAAGTTAGCTCCCGCAGAGGTTATGTCTGAGTATTTGTTGGTCAGGAATGCCCCCTGCAAGGCAGAAAAGCGTTGATTGGCTAAGGGATCTGGACTGAGTTATGTTTACCATTTAGTCCAGGATGGAAACTCACCAGGTGCCAGGGTGGTAGATTCTCATATGGATTATGAAACCAGCTTCCGGAATTGATTTTTAGAGAGTTTAGCATTATATATGTATATATTTTTTTTAAATGAAAACCCGTTCCACTCCGCGAATGAGGATACGTTAGGACGTATTCCTAAGCCTAGGGATTGATCAGGCTCGTTAGCCAGCGGGATTGGCGAACCGTAGCCAGTTGGGTATGTAGTCAGTTTCGAGGGAGGATGGTATCTACCGAACCAGATCGGTCCTGAGTCACGTGCGGCGACCCGAGAAAGAGGCAGCCGGGTTAACCTTAAAAGTTAAAACCACGTGAAGCGTCAGCCTTCACGCTTCTTGCATCGGTTACTTATACTGGTTACGTTCCACGACGTTCCTTCAGTTAAGCATAACGATAACAGAGAACTAATCGAGCGTCTAAGATCAGTTTGCTAGGAAAAAATCAGAATAGGATTTTCGTTACATCGAAGACGGTGGCATCGGACGCCATATTCAATTAATTATAAATTAAGTGACAGTTAGGATAATTAGTCGTTGTAATGGGTGAAGGGATTCTTCATTAACTGGATATATGTGTCATCTACGTGAAAAGAGGTACCTGAGTCCTGCATTATAATATATGTGTTAATCCCTTTTGGATATCCTGAAACTATCCTGAGATTTATTGGAATCTGTTGTGAACATAAATTTTAACTGGCATTACATTTTTTTATTATAATGTTAATGAGCGGTTCTGCGCATTTGGACTGTGACGTCACTGGACTGTATATATTATGATTGGCTGAGTTTCCGAGCTAGATTTGGCGACAAACGTTCGTCGTGATAGGCTACTTGCATCCAGGTGCAATAAAAGGATGTAAAGTTTTTTTATAATATTTTATTATATAAAAATTCTCTGGTTGATTACATAAGTATATGCTTTACGTATTGATTGTTGATATTAAATAATGTATTTCACCTGGGGCTTAGACTATTTAGCGGTTGTAATATCACATTGATAGATCAATAAATAATAATAAACTTAAAATTAGTCGAAGTGGAAATTATAATGGAAATTATAATGAACACTTCGTTACTCATCGCTGGTTTCCAAAGCCATTCTTAGAACGAGACCGGGAACTATAGAACTTCTCACGAATTATTGAAAAAGCCTATTGTTGAATCATTTTTAAGACATTTTTACGAACGTGCAGTACCAACTTGACACCCGTGTAGTACCTCAATATCTACTAAATATCATTGCATCTTGATTTACTTCAAAAATTTATTCAAAATATGAGATTGAGGCTAAATAAAAATCTGGCAGAATATACGGAGTAGATAAAAATTGAATTTTAACTGCAGAATACCAAAAATAAATTACGTTGAAATCGAAATGTTAATAAATTAGGTGTTGGAAACATTAAAATAATTAATTAAGTCATTAAAGTAAAATATTAATACTTTCAGAAACCGGAAATTCTGGCCCAGCATATTTAGAAGTACTGGAAGTTGCCCAAAATTGTGTGCGCAAAATCGTCGCGCAGGGCTCGGCGAGTGGGAGCAGCCGGAGAGTGGGGAGAGCGCTCCAGGCAGTGCCCGGACTCGGAGCGCTCATTCTTCCCCGAGCCGGTCTCCTATACTGGTCTTTTGGAAAAACCTCTTATATCCATTCCCAATCTTCTATTTCTATATTTGTTTCTTCTTTACTTTCTTATTTCTTTTAACTTTTATTCTTTACTTTTCTCATTTATCTCTTTCCTTATTTCTTCTCCACTTTTATACATCTATTCTCCTCCCTTTTCTACTTGTTGACTTTTTTATTTTTATCTTCCTTTCTAACTTCTCGTTTCCCCTCTAGTCTTGTGCGCGAAAGCCGCAGGACTCGGGGGTTTTCCTCAACAACAAAAAAAAAACACTCGGAGAGGTCGTAGCTCCCTTGTGGAGAGGCAGGACCCCACGGAAACGGGCGAGGAGGGGCCCGTTTCGTTTCCTTAACCTTCTTACTTATCCTAATTTTTCGAGTGTTCTCTTTTGGCTCTCCTTCAGAATAATCTGATCCTCGTGCATACATACGGCTTACGCATCTTCTTTTCCCCTTTTCCCTCAGTCCTTACCATCTCTCTTTCTTCATTCATTCTTTTTAACAATATTCCTCTTTTTCCATTCAACAACATCTTCCCTGTCTCCTATTCTCTATTGCTTCCTATGTCACCATCATTCTCCTCCTAATATATCCTTAAAAACTAAGTCTATAAAATGTACTTTGGAAAAAGAAAAGATTAAAGTGGTAATGCATATAACATACACCATGAATATTATAATATTATATATTACAGTGATATATGTACGTAGTATATCTCTAATGGTACTGTCATTGCTAATCTTTCGCAAGCCATATATGTATGTACATTTGTACTTCGTATATTGTATCATTATCGCGTTTGTCGAATAAATGATCTTTAACCATTTACACACGTGAATATTCTTTTGCCCCTTGCGAATATCCCAGAGTACGAATCAGTTCTGTCTCTCTCTACTCTCCTCCGTCCTAAAATCATCTTTCTCCTTGTCATCCCTCTACTCCCTTATGCTCCTACAGGCGGCGCTACAAAATTTTGATTTCCCATCAAATCTTTCGAAGTTTAGTTCCATATATCAACGACAGGGGGCGCTTCAAAATGCCCATTTCCCCAGAAAATCTTAAAAACTTTAGTTCCGTATATCAACGATAGGGGGCGCTTCAAAGTGCCCATTTCCCCAGAAAATCTTTAAAACTTTAGTTCCGTATATCAACGATAGGGGGCGCTTCAAAATGCCCATTTTCCCAGAAAATCTTCCAAACTTTAGTTCCGTATATCAACGACAGGGGGCGCTTCAAAGTGCCCATTTTCCCAGAAAATCTTTAAAACTTTAGTTCCGTATATCAACGATAGGGGGCGCTTCAAAATGTCGATTTTCCCAGAAAATCTTTGAAACTTTAGTTCCGTATATCAACGATAGGGGGCGCTTCAAAATGCCCATTTTCCCAGAAAATCTTCCAAACTTTAGT
>JARQTI010000701.1:0-150158 GCA_030142655.1 Trachelus tabidus
TTAGCACGGACACACACCTTCGAAGGTTCTAGAGTGTCGGTATAGGTCGGTTACAGGAATCTGTATCCAGAACTCTCATAGCTATACTACTCTCTTACAATGAAAGAATGATACCATAGAATAATCTGATATGCCCGACCAGGTCCGCGACATACAAGCTAGTTGCTATGACACGGGGATGTCACTTGCCCTTTCTAACGTTAGCACTGGTTCACCGTCTCTGACGTGCGCATATACAGGGTGTTCCGAAATTACCTGACCAACGGGATATGACGGTGTTCGGGAGACATCACTGATCACGAAAATGACCTTTCTTTTCTCCGGAAGGTCACAGTTTTTAAATGGGAGCAGGTCAAAGTTGACCAATCAGAGCGAGGCGTCAAGAGAAACGTAGGCATCTACGAAATCTGAGTTTTCTTCCCTCGCTTTTGTTTCTCGGTGACTTGGGGCAGGATGACGTCAGCCGAAGACATACCTGTTGGATGTCACTCGCTGAGAACAGAAGTTCTCAGTTGAACAGGCAAGCACTAACTGAAAACTGCAATGTCCTGTGATAATGCCATTTGATTTACACAGATATCTCTGTAACGTCTTAAGTAGGTTATCCTGATCTCGCTTTTCTTTCATTGATCTTCAGCGATTCGTACTACATCCCGTTCATGAATCGGAATAAAATTCTAATGTAATTGACGACTTTTCATAATTTATTAGGATTATTAGGATTAGGAGGATTATACATTATGAAAAGTCGTCAATTGCATTAGAATTTTATTCCGATTCGTCAACGGGATGTAGTACGAATCGCTG
This sequence comes from Trachelus tabidus, assembly GCA_030142655.1. NCBI lineage: Eukaryota > Metazoa > Arthropoda > Insecta > Hymenoptera > Cephidae > Trachelus > Trachelus tabidus. The sequence continues at coordinate 808 of JARQTI010000701.1, forward strand.
GAGATCAATGGAAGAAAAGCGAGATCAGGATAACCTACGTAAGACGTTACAGAGATATCTGTGTAAGTCAAATGGCATTATCATAGGACATGGCAGTTTTCAGTTAGTGCTTGACAATACAACTGGGAACCTCTGTTCTCAGCGAGTAACATCCAATAGGCATGTCTTCGGCTGACGTCATCCTGCCCCAAGTCACCGAGAAACAAAAGCGAGGGAAGAAAACTCAGAGTTCGTAGGTGCTTACATTTCTCTTGACGCCTCGCTCTGATTGGTCAACTTTGACCTGCTCCCATTTAAAGACTATGACCTTCCGGAGAAAAGGAAGGTCACTTTCCTGATCAGTGGTGCCTCCCGAACACCGCCATACCCCATTGGTCAGGTAATTTCGGAACACCCTGTATTATCGTCTTCCTAACCCGTAAGTATTTAATCGCCTTATTTTTTAACGCTGCTCTGGCTAAGGTGAAAATTTTCTTGAAGTAAGGAGTCAAAGTCTTAATGTTATTAAATAATATTTTACATCATACTCGACTCCATAATTTCAACTATTTTTTAATACCAGAAACGAAGTAATCCTTCCGACAGCAGACATTAATAATTGGGTTAACGAACAGGTGGAAGAGAAGTTATCATTTAAAATTTAGGATTTTCAGGAAAGGGAACCCGGCTGATCTTTGGTTGAAATTATAAATTTATTTGTCAATATATCAAATAGGAACCCCTTCGTGGAGTATCGACTTACCTCTAACTGCCCAAAGATATACAAAAGAAACAATGACCCACTTTTTATGGTCTGTAACTGCAGCTCTTTTTCCAGTTACTAATAACGTGAGCTCCATTAGTTCTTAACCACATTTCAATACTGCGCTGAAGTATGACGGTATAATTTTTCCAATTTGTTTAAAGGTATACCGAAATTTGAAAAGTTAATGTTTATGGCATAGAGAATTATCATGGGGGGGGGGAGGGGAAGTAGTCCCACTTTATCTGAGTCAGCAAGAATCAAATAAATCTTCAATTTATCTTCTTATGGTAGAAAGTGAACTTAAGATGGATAGTAACGATGACTTCGATATCGAATGTTTGCCAAGAGATACGATTCACCACTTTGCTTGGATCCGAAATTTATCTCAACTGTTAAGTTCTTAAATTTATAAGCATAAAGGTTTTACAAGGCTGTACGATAGATATCCGGGTCATTTCCAAACTGAAAACTCTTTTTAAAAAAAACATACACTGGATTGTAGAAATATAAAATAAGAATATTACTCTACGCATATTAATAATGACATTGGGGTGAGTTGAAAAGTAAGGAAAAATAAGATGTTTAATAGATGATAAAAGATGATAAGATCTAACTCTAGCCTATCTTCTAATACAAACTCGTACGCAAAATCACTCACATCCATTCGTACTTCCATTCTTTTCTTTTCCTTGGGACTTTACTTACGTCAGGCAACCTGAGCTGTCACTACAGTCAAGTACCCGTTTGACCGACTCTTGTATGTATTCTGATCCTTAAATTTACGGCTTCAAGTATACACGCTTCAAAACTTGTTCTACGCACATGCATTCTTACTCAAGCGTTTCATAGAAAAACTTTTGTCTCGGTTCTACACAAATATAGAAAAATGCCGGCTTATTTTACCAATTGACGATGAAAGGATTATTAAATTAAAAAATTACATGTACCGTGAAACAGTGCCATTTATAATCTATGCTGACATCGAATGTATTTTACAGTAAGTTGTTGGTGTGCCTGAACCCACGAACTCGACGATATATCAAAAAGATATTTCGCACAGTGTTGCGTATTACATACAGTGTGCCTTTGGCGACTTTTTATAAAAATTTAAAAATACACGTTGAATAATTGTATAGAATGGTTCGTGGACGAACTAAAGGATTTAGCACAATCTTTGGAATATTCTTTTAAATATGTTGCACAGGGTGGAAAGAAATTATTGGTCATCCTTTTGCCATGTGCAAAAAAATTCTTTCGTTACACTTAAAGAGTAGAATTTTTTGAGGCAATACAAAAATTTGAGCTTCACTGCCAAGGTCAAAATAATTTTGCGGCACAATATTTTTGGTGATTTTCGCCAAACATGACCTCCAAACCTCCATTCACCTGGCAAAAGGATGACCTATAATTTCTTTCCACCCTGTACATATCCCTGGAACTATTAAATTCTCACCAGAAGATTAAATTTTATTTTACGAAAATATGTCATATTTGCGAAAAATTCTTCAAAACTGAAAAAATCAAGCAACGTGATTATTTGGCACTTTACGAGAAAGTATCGCAGTGTAGCATAACATGGTTGCAATGTACATTACAAAAACTGCTATCAATTTTCAGTACATCGATTCATTGAAATTTATAGCAAGTAGTATCGAAAAATTATCATCCTACCTGAATAATTCTGAAAAAATAATTACGCGCGAACTTTGTAATAATGTTGGCGAATTTAATTTATTAAGGAGGAAATTTATTTTTTCATACGACTACGTTGATTGGTGGGAAAAACTTGAAAAGCAGCAGCTACCCTCCAAAGAAAACTTTTATTCGAAAATAAATGATAATGGAATTTCAGATGATGATTGCACGCATCTAATGTTTAGCAAACTTTTGGCATTAAAACTTTAGGTGAATATTCCGATCTGCATCTAGAAAGTGATGTCTTACTTTTGGCTGATATTTTTGAAAATTTTAAACATGGCTGCTTCTCTAGATAAAAATTATATCCTCTGCATTATTACACTGCTCGTGGGCTTACTTTTGATGCTAAGCTGAAGTGTACAGGCATGGAACTTAAACTCTTCGATAACGTAGAAATGTTATTGTTTGTCGAGAGAGGTATGCGTGCCGATGTAGTCCAGTGCTGAAATAGATATGCCAAGGCCTACAACAGATATATGGGAGGAAATTTGGATCCAAACAAAAAAGATCGTACCTTATGTATTACGATGTCAATAACTTGTACGGTGCAGCTATAAGCCAATATCTATTGTTTAACTCGTTCGCGTGGGAGCAACATTTTGAACAACTTAATATTCGGAATATTCCTAATGATTCTCTACGATAGGATACATACTGGAAGTTGATTTAGACTATTCTGAAGAACTTCAAGAGTATTACAAGAACTTACCACCATGCTCAGAGCATTATGCGCCTCCACTTCCGGAATGTATAATAATTTTAAAAAATTGATGATTACACTTATCTCGAAGGAAAAATACATCATGACACTATAAAAATTTAAAACGATGCTTAAAACACAGTCTGGGTGTGAAATTGAAAAAGATTCATCGGATTCTAAGATCTAATAAAGCACAATGGTTAAAAAAATACCACGATTTAAACACAGAACTGAGAAAACAATGTAAAAATGATTCCGAAAAGAATTTTTACAGGCTCATGAACAACGCTGTCTTTGGTAAACAATGGAAAACATTAGGAAGCAAAATGACATTAGATTCGTCACTAACTGTAAATGGGATGGAAGGTATGGAGTTAAAGCTCTCATTAACAAACCAAATTTTCATAGCTGCACTGTCTTTGAAGAGGTCATAATTGAATTGAATCGTGTTAAGATTAAATTAAATAAGCCTTCTGTGACGTGAGTTTTTGGAATCAACGTCACAAATTACCGGCATTGATAGGGAACGTAGGAAGTCAATCTGAAACGCTGCAAACGTCAGTCCTAGGTTAAGGCGCACAGATTCCTTAGTATCAAGTCAACCAGCCTGTCTTGGTGTTAAATTGCTTTGCATCATTGTTTGACGCTTTGGTGTAACCCCTTGGTGTAAGAACTGATGGAATGGACCTGGACAACGGGGGAAGTGAGGAAAGAAGAGCTGAATTTTTATGAAACTTGAAGACCACCGATCCACGCGGAGGGGATTCTGCAGCCGATCAACCACAAGATTTCAAGAGTACCCGGGATGGGGATCATCAATCTCGTGTCTCCCGGCTATCCACCTGGGACGTCCAATAATCGACGTCGCCTTCGCCTCCAACCAGGAAATAACGTGTCCTCCTCGTCCTGCCGCGAGACCGCGAGAATATCAACGGTGGGGCCTATGCAGAAGAACCGTCGGAGACAGGGAGGGAACCGCGGGTTCCCACGCTCCCCATGTCCATGATATAAATAGACGGAGGTATAGTCTAAATCGTCTTAGGCTCGCCAGAAAACTATTATAAATTATTTCTGAGAATCCTGATCGATATTATCTGTCAAAATTAATGTTTAGTGGATTCGTTAGGCATTCTTAGTGTCTTTTTAGTGATCCTTCCGCGTTAGTTTAAGTAAAATATTATAATTATCATTCCGCATTTTGGTTGATCTAAATTCGAACGTATTATTTTGCTTGGCAAACCCTTCAACCATTAAAATCAGTATATTCAGCGTATTGGATTCCCGAGTCTTCTGTGGCAAGGGCACGTGGCGAGGCCCGCGGCCTCCCACTTCTCATGCCAAGATGCATCGGCGTATGCGCTGCATCCCCTGCCAGTACGCGGCATTACCTTGGGGTGGTAATCTGAAGTACACATACCGATACGGTGCACGATCTATTTCCTCTTATTTTCTCTCTCGCTGGCTCCCTAGGTGGTGGCCGGTATTTCGTTTGCTCTCTCTCTCTCTCTCTCTCTCTCTCTCTCGCTCTCTCTCTCGCTCTCGCTCTCGCTCTCCCTCTCCCTCTCCCTCTCCCTCTCCCCTTCCTTCCCTTCCCATTCTTCTCGCCTTCTCCCACGACCTCTCCCTCTCCCTCTCCCTCTCCCCTCCTTCTCTCCCTCTCCCTCACCCTGACCCTCTACCTCTCACTCTCTCTGTGAATACTGTTGTGCATATAAATCGTCCGTCCTATATCACTCTTTTTATGTATACTGCATTGTGTCACATTTCCATGTGCATGTGTCGTTCATTATCTAGTGACTGACAATTGCTCTGAATATATTTTTCGACATAATTTAATACAATCTGAAGATAAAAGGGCAATTTAACAAAGTAGCTTACTCACATAACCTAAAATTGACACCTGACTGACACCACTTATTGTGAGTCATACATACATTCTAGTGGCGCCTCGTGGCGCTCAGGTGTTATATATGAGTATATTTTATATGTTCATATAATAAGCACGCCTACGGAGAGTTTCTTCACGAGGTAGTAAAACATCGAAGATCCGTGGCACTAACCACGCTACCACAGGCAATAGACGTCACGAACCTATACCAGTAGCGCTCGAATGGCATACAGCGCCAAATAGTAAGAACGGACAACGCGGAACTAATGCGAACGCTGTCGCTATCTAGGCGTCGATGCTGTGGTTACTGGCGCGCCGTTCAAATGACGTAGAATGAAGAGCTTGGGAAAATGCACACACTGTAAGAAGATGGTGTATGAAGATAGAAAATGCAGATGTGGTCGGCTCTACCATGAAGAATGTAAACAAGTAAGAGATGTTGTTAGGCAGTGTGAATTGATAGGGTGTTTAACGTGCGTTAGGAAATCGGAGAAAAAAAATGCGACTAAGTTAACCACAAAAAAAGAAAACACGATTTGGATGATTATAGTGATATGGATTTGGAAATTGTTAAGCCAAATGTTTTTGATAACCTAAACAAAATTTATGAAACATTTAGTGAACGAAAAGACATCTAAATTAAAAAAAGAGATACATGATTTAAGAAATGAAATAAGGGAACTAAAAAAAGATGAACCAAAGAAGGATTTAGATGCTGTGAAGTCTTCGGAAGTAGGAAAAAAGAAAGTAAATAACACAGTAATCATCGAACCGAAATCAGAGAGTCCAAATTTGGAGAGAGAGTCAAAAGAGAGAATTAACATAACAAAATTAAACTTGGGTGTGAACAAGATCTCAACAAACGAAAAAGGCACAGTGGTTGTAAAATGCAACAAAAAAAAGTAGGCAAATTTTGAGAAACGAAATTATTAACACAATGGGTAAGGATGTACAAATAATCGAAACAGCACCAAAAACTAAAAGCTATCGGCTCAAGGTCGTCGGAATAACTATCGATTAATTTGAAAAAACGGATGACGACGTCAAAATGATAATGAGGGAACAAAATGATACTTTAAGAGATGACGAACAACTAAAAATTGTGAAAAGATTGAACTACAACCGTGACGCCACCAGTAAGAAAGATTGGTCATTTGTAATGGAAACTGGATGTACGACGCACCAACAGCTCTTGAAAAGGGGAATCTTGTATCTGGGTTGACAAAGATGTCAAATCTTTGAACAAATTAATATAAAAAGATGCTTCAACTGCTGGGGATACGAGCACACGCACAGTATATGTAAGAAGAGCAAACACTGCAACCACTGTGCCCAAGAACACGATGGTAGGAAATGCCCGAATTTAAACAAAATCAAGAAATACATTAACTGTTTCAACCAAAAAGCTAAATAAAATGTAAAAGAATTAAATGACAACCACGAGGCCACTGATCGCAATTGTCCGCATTATTTGCGAATCTTGAAGAAGATCGACAATACGATCAGATAGAAAATTATTTATTATACAAAAGAAATATCGATATTCTGGCATGCATTGAGGCGAGAATAATACCGGATATTACGGATAACGAATTTAAAATAAATGGATATGACATGTTAAGAATTGACTCAGAAAATAGACTTACTGATCGCGTACTACTTTACGTTCGCCAGTCTGTAAAATACATAGAAGAAAAATGTGAGGAACCACTAAAGAAGGGCAATCTCGTAGTTATGGGCGATTTCAACATGGATATATTAAATCGTCCTTACTATGAGAACAAATTAGAAAATAATTTTCAACGAGGGGAATGATGCAATTAATAAGAGAACCAACGAGAATTACACATAGCAGTAGAACGATAATAGGCTTCATATTTTCCAATATTATATTAGATTGCAAGGTTGACAGTGGTCCAACCATGCTGACCATGCAGGGATATCGATAGACTTCAAAAAGGACAAAAATAACGAGATTAAAAAGATAAACAAAAGAGATTATGAAAACTTGAATGACGATGAATTTAAAAATAGACTACGGGACAATTTGAATAATAATGGTTTTGACGAAAATGAAAAAAGCTTAATTTTTTCTTTGAACACGGACGACAGCTTAAATATTAGGGCAAATAAATAGATATGTGCAATTTCAAAAACATGGGACGAATTAGCGCCAATTAGCGCCAATTAATTAATCAAGCAAAAAAACAAAATTTTAAAAACAAGATCGAGTTAGTTAAACATGACCCAAAATTGATTTACAAACAATAAAAAATTATTAAAAAATGAAAAAACTAATAGCATAAACTTCAATAAGGAAAAGTCATTGATACATTCACTATAGGAATTGAGGGTTCTGAAATATTACCACCAAGTTAAATACGATTAGTATACGAGATTAGGGCGTATTGATATGGCGAGCGAGATGATTTTATTTCAGTTCCGTCGTCGTCGTCTTCGCACGTCCATCTACTTTTTTACACGACAAATGGCGCTGACTGTTTTGCCTTCTTTACCTATTTGTACTCTGGATGGTTTGGTAACTTACGAATACACAACACAATCAAATATATTTTGTACGTGAAGCTACCGTTCACACAGAATTTCCAGTTAATATAAGACTGCTTTCACAATAGTACAAAATAATTAAGGCTTTCATTTGGAGTGCGTGTGTGTGGGTGTACGTATGTATGTGCTCCGACATAATTCTTCGTATTTTAAGTGATAGTTTTCAGAGATATGGGATGTTTCCTGTATCTGGGTGTCGGACGTGGATGTCCAGGGTGTCCAGAAAAGTTTGCAGCAAGCGACGCTTTGGCGTTTTGCTCAAACTATAATATTCTATTCGTATATAAATAATCTAGCACACTCTCCTCTCTTAAGTTCACCACATAGCTTCAACAAGCTGGACATCATTAAGGACGCTTATATGCATTCAAGGTTATATTTTCTTTAATTTTTATATATTTCTATTCATTTCTAAAAAATTTGACTTGAAAATTAAATTTATATGCTATTAAACATTTTCAACAACGCAATATACTTTTTTGATTAGCGGCATCACGATGCATTTATATTTTATATCTATAAAAATATAGATTTCCAAAAATCCCCCCCGAAATATTCCAAAAAAAACACGAGTAAAAAACTACGCCAAGTACAGGAGTATTGTGAATTCCTCTAACAAGAAGTATTGAAATCATATTATTGAGGCCAAGTCCCTAAGTCACTACACGGTTGCCAATTATATGATCTATCACTGGCCCATTATTTTAATTGTATTTTCAAAATTTCCTATAAAGTTTTTGCTGCTCTTTTACATTACTACTGCTTCCCGAAGTTGATTATGATTTAATGGTCATTCAATAATTTATAAAACTTTAGGTGATTCCTTATCGAGTACTACTTGGCAGGTCCGTGCCAGGAATTCCAAAGTACTTACTTTGAACGTACTAATGGTATATGTTTGTTATTAAGCTTTTACCGTGATTATATTTTACGAGTTATTGTTAATATGCTGTATATAGAAAGTTGACATTAGGTTTGAGTTTGATGACTGGCATAATGAATGAAAGTTTATATCAAGAAATGCACGCACCCGTCAAGTAGTACTCGATAAGGAATCACCTAAAGTTTTATAAATTATTGAATGACTATGCTACAGTTTGATTAGTGTTTAGTCTCGGGTTCTGGTAAATCTATGATAGTAGTAGAAAATTGTAAAACCTGGAAGAATAGTACAGGAATTAAACAGTATGAAATAAAGGGAGTTGAACAATTTCCAGTTGAAATTATAAGAGTTGGTGGGATTCCTTGAAGTTGGATGGAATAGAAAAGGGTGTCTTTACAAGGGATGAGGTTCTCAGGAGTGCTTGAAAGACAGATAAGTACTCAAGTAATTGTGAGACTTGTTGAATTCTGCATTAACCAACATAACTTGTGTAATCAAGGGATTATAGGAAAACATCTTACAAGCGATGAGTTTCTCAGAAGTGCTCGAAAAACGGAAACAACATTAGTTTCTATCAGGGCTCAAGATAAGAATCTGAATACTAATGTCTTACAAGTGATGATTTTCTCAGGAGTGCTTGAAAGACTGTGAAAATCTTTACAATCTCACTTGATGGTCGCTTAGATTTCACCTTTCGTTTATTTTCTAATTCAATTTGATTAGGTTTCACCTTCCGTGTAGTTTTTTCTTCACTTCTTTAACACCTTATGGTAACGCACCGAGCACTTTTGTAAAACTAACTGACTACTGAGGGCGCGCCCTTTTTATACTAAGTCAAAAGTCTAGAGGTTTCTAGACAGACTGAAACTTCAAGAACGTGGTGAATAACGAAAATTAGAGAAGATCTATATCAGAATTGTTTTTAATCAACACATTCTTGGTTAGTGGTAATGAATAATAGTTTGTTAATGAAAAAATGAGCTATTTGAATAATTTTTCTAGCTGAAGAAAAATATCGATCAATCGGGAACATTCAAGGATCTACCGGTAATGCTCAATGGCGCCATCTATTGGCTGACAGAATGAACTGTCACTAGAAGTGTCATGGCTGCGCCCGTGTCGTTGACAGGTGGACTGCCTGGACGTGTGAGGTTTTGTTTTTTTAAACAGACCATTAAATCATAATCAACTACGGGAAGCAGTATTAATGTAAAAGAGCAGCGAAAACATTATAGGAGTTTTTGAAAACACAATTAAAATGATGGGCCAGTGCTAGATCATATAACTGGCAAACATGTAGTGATTTATGTACTTGGCCTCAATAATATGATTTCAATAATTTTTGTTGGGGGAATTCACAACACTCCTGTACTTGGCGTAGTTTTATACACATAAGTGTAAGCGTTTTTTGGGGGATATGGTTTACGGAACGACGATGCTGCTCAGTTTTTTTTATCGCTGGTAGAGCTATTGGTATATCCGTCAAAAGCAATCAGGAATCTGGCTCTCAAATTCTTTTTCGCGTAACTTATATATGCTGCGCAAATGGACTCGTATGTCTGATTTTGATACAACTTCGTGTCATGTATTTTTCAAATTTGAAAATTACTCAGCAAATGTTAATTAATAACTTGATGCGTTTGCGTAAATAGAAGTCACTTAAAAAATTATTTTATAAACAAGTTTTTACATTAATTTTCAACGTATAAGTAGAACGCGAAACATTAAAGTAGGTTGTAGTAGGCTCAAAATAAGTTGAAACGGAAAATGATAGGACTCATAGATTCGCCAAGTACCATAAGATTCAATGTAGATTTAAAATTTCGATTTGGGTCTATACGTACCAAAAGGTATACATATAATTCTTATACTACCTTATGTACCAAAGAATTCGTGTATGACACGGCTAGTTTATGATAATTTATATTTTTACAGATGCAAATTGGAATTATGTTGTTGGCAAATGTTGTTTCAGTTTCTGCAATAAGATGCAGATTATTATTCATTTATTTGTCATAACTTGAATAAATATGCACTTTCTGCTTGTATAATATTTTTCTTTCATGTGCGAAAATACCGTTTACCATTTTACTTTGAATTGTATTGCTGCTCGCCATTTATTTGCGTATCGTACGTCTTGTAGATGTAATGCCTGCCTTTTCAAATTGATGACATGTTACATATCTTTATCATTGTTATTACTTACTTTTCTCGGAACTTCTTTTCGATGCCTAAAGTGGTCCGTCGCTGGGTAGTGCTCTGAATTCCAGACCATTTGAATTGTTCTATTTATTAACAATTTATTTCACCTATTGCTGATATATTCAGAGGAATACTTGTCTCGTATCCGGGAATGGATACATTTTTATCGACTTGCAAAGCTTAAAATTTCACTCAGTTAACTGATGTTTTCGATCTGTGTTTCCATTAAGTTAGAATATTCATATTACAAAAGGTCTGACGTTACAAGTTTCTTCTGTATTGTATTGTTTAAAAGACATTTGATTCTGCTCTCACGAGTAACTAGCGATAATCAAAAAAAGTTGGATCGACTTCCGCTCCGTAACTGGTACTTGAGGTCTAAGATATTTTACCTCTTTTCACGGTCAAATCTAATATTGCAGGACACAGGGCAGGAAACATACGGGCTCGAAAATTACTTAAGGAAAAAAAACAGTTTTGCAAATTTTTGCGAATCTTTAGATCATGTATTAAATATAATAATGTATAGTACAATAATTAATAAAATAACAGTATACACAAAACAGGTATATATCTACATCTGTAAAAACACAACTATCAAGTCATTGGCTAGAGCAACTGCACGCCGGCATAACCTAAGATGTTCGTATCCTCTTTTACTACCATAGAATGATATCCAAAGAATTCAATCAGAGATGTTTATCTTTTCAAAAAGCTTTTAGTTTCACCGCACGATGACCACAGTCTTCTATCCTGTTTATATAGTCCAATCCCACTCATCGTTCATGTGTACGTAGTAGGATATTTTTGCTACTAACGAACAGCATTTCGTGCAAAATGCTTTAATTTAAACAATTTTACGGACGCGCTGAAAGCAGTGCAGCTGTTCTCACACGAAAAAATTAACCGAGACATTCCTACCCACCCACATAACCTGGCGACCCAACGCATCTTATTGTCTTATTCAGTTTATTGTCGTTGTATTCTGGACGATAGTTTAATTCACTTGTATAGACGGAATAGCTCACAATCAAGTGAGTATAAAGCCAGAAAATATAAGAGAAGAAAACTATAGTTTGTATATATCTATCATGTCCATTGTAATGACTCAGACTTTTGAGACAGATGAAGATTAATTAAATAATGACTTTCCTAAATATATCTCGGTTAAGAATTATTTGAGTGAGAAGAGCTGAGTTTGTATCATGGCTATCATATTGCAGATATACTAATTTTTAATTAAAACTGCTTTCAAGTTTTCCAAATTTTAATCGGGTTATCGGATCATTGATTTCTGTTTCTCTCCCTTCTCGATTGCCTTTCCCTTTTCGCCGATTTTTTCTTAGTGCAACTATTTATCACATTCGGTAGATATAATTTTCTACGTACATAGGTTTAAAAAAAAGTTTTTCAAATTTTGCTGGAGGTAATATTCAACTTTCAATGATGGTAGTTATAAAAGCAATAAAGAATCTTCCGACAGCATTTTACCAAAGTCATACTAGAAACGGGAACATGTATGTACATTCAATTTAAATTATCATTACATAACAAAATCTTTAACTCATAAAGAAATGTTACATTGATAAAGAAGGATCTGAGGATAACCGTCAATGCTCAAAACAAATGTAGTTATCTCACTTGCTCGCTTTCAGTAACGCAGAAAAAAAGATGTGTATATGACGATGCTAATCATTGAATAAGTCATCATTGATCATTAAATAATAGTGACTTCCTCGTAACAGCGTTTGTCCGCAAACATTATAAAGAATAAAAATAATGAGGATGAACTAAGAAAGTTAAATATAAAACTTGATTCTATTACGTATTAAATTGTGACTGAAATTGTCCTATTAATAGTCCCGTAATTTCATTCACAATTCCAAAGAAGTCGCTCGGTGTTTACAGTCTTTTGGCTTTTTCACAAATTTAATTCCACTTTGCTGTATTAATTCCTGGTTGGCTTGGCCAATGAACCCGCACGTATACTTTGCCTCAAATGTGTATACGTATAGTCAATCGACGTGTAAAATGTGATTTTATGAGATTCGTTTATATAATAAACTCATTCGAAGTAGTTATCCTTTAATGTACATTTCACTCACGAACGGACTTCACATTTACGTCTTCGATTTGAAGAGACTAAATTAAAAGTGCAAAACGTACTCAGTAGTAAACTTTTTGTAGATACCTAAAAATGCAGTGTTCATCCTCTTTATTTCTATTATTTACGTTACACAGGCACTTAAGATTATGACTTATTAGTTGAAAGTAGCTCAACTACCGAGAGGGACGCATGTCTCTTTTTTTATTAACATCTCACAATAAGTCTAATTGAGCGATTTTACGATGATACTTTATATTTTATCTAGCGTCCGTAAAATCATCGCTAAAATCGTCTCGCATTATTGAGATTCAGCCTAAACGACCATATTCTATGCGCACATTCTGTTCATTAAATACATATAGGCAAAAAATAATTCCTCTTTCTCTTACGCAATTCACAAGAATGAGTAACATGTAAGAACCGTGTTATCGTAAAACGTTGCGCACAAACTGACACTGTGCCGTTCCTGCAAGTCATTTCGAACTCCAAGTAATGTTCCCGTGTTTACGAACCTTTTTCACGGTACGCTGTACTCTGTAATGGCAATTGCATAACTTCGTGTGATAAAAAAAGTACACATTATTAAAAAAAAAACAGATTAATCTCATCCAATATATGAACCATATTGTTTTACAAAAAGAGACTAATCCGAGGACGGTCTAAGACACAGCAGGTCCCTGTGTCTGCGTTTGTGCGCGCGTATTAACGAAAAAAAGTAACGTAACGGACGTACCAGATATACTGAACAATTATCATCGGATTGACTCGAAACAAACTATAATCTTTCAGGGAAGCATATATAGTCACCAAGTTAGCATGCCTGCAAACGTAGGAACGATCTTGTAAATTAACAAAGGAATCAAGCAGTTCTAAGGGACCTTAGGGATTCTTTAAAGAGATATAGGATAGAGAAGATGAAATCGTTGCGTTATCAGGAACTGAGAGCGTGAACGAAGCGCACCGAGTCTCAAAGAAGTAAAATCGAGCTACACGATATATAATATAAATGAATTTGCCACAGGATTGTGGAACAGCTCCCGCTCCGTCCTATGGCCAATCACAGAGGGGCCTCACAGATCATCTTGCCTATCGCAATTAAGCCTCGCCCTAAATTGGTTAACGAATATCACGGAACTTTTGAAAGTCATGAAACGCGAGAACCAATCCGATGGATCGGCCAGGTAGTACGCTAACTAAAACTTAGCTACTACGTTTTTCGTGTCTACATTTCATGCGAGGCAAGATCGCTGTTGATCTAAAGCTACAATGCGTACTTTATTAATTATCTATTTATGTGTACATGTATATATGTGTCGGGTGTATGGCCTTGTTATGTCTTTCGCATGTGTCAGTGAATTTGTATATAGTTACCGCAACCGAAATAGTAAAAACCAACGTCACTGACCAGGGTAGTGTTAAGATTGAGAGCAGCGTTAGTGGTAACAGTATTTGAGTGTAGTGCATGATACTGATGCTGATGACGACAGCGGTTTCATAATAAGTAATAGTAATAAACTGCATCAAAAGCGTATAAAAAAAAAAAGACAGAGAGGAAGAGAGATCGTGCTCAGTTTTATTAATCACATTTCGGTGTCAATTATTAAAGACGAAACCAAAGCAAGTGGGCAGGTACGTTTATACCAATTTTATAACAGCAGCGTGTAAAGAGCGTTTGGCAAAAGAATTATTTGCAAACATGAGTTATGCAGTACCTAACTACTTAAAAAAAGGTATGGACATTTTAACGAAATGTATAAAACACAGCACTTTTTCCAATATCAATAATAACAGTAGATTAAGTTGACGATGACATATACCGAAATAGCTAAACATTTTTTCGTATAGTGAACTTACAGCGTAGAGAAATATACGTGCTTGGTAATCCTCAGTATTTGGACAACATAGAGGTCCCATAATAAATAGCAGTATCCGTTTGAATTTTATTAACGTTCTTCTGACCACTGAATTTAAAATCAATTGAATTTACTGTATCATTGAACAATACAATAGTGCCTACTGTTAAGAAGTTTATACAATTGAGCCTAATAAAATATGCAATTTTCATGTGACACAATTAATCCTGTATTAATTAATTTCTGAGAATGCAAGTCCTAATCACGATCAGGTAATTCGATGCTTGCGCACTGCCTGAACCTTACGTTCTGCCATTAGAATATGTCTCTTCCACGCCGAAATTTACATTTAAAAATTATAAGCATTACTCATGATTGTTTGCTTAACACTCTTTAAGAATTGATTGGAGATCTCCTTGAGGATGATTTGAGCGCACGCGTCAAAGGACACAATTATTTGCAGACGAGCACGAACCAAATCACGAAACTCAAGGAAATAGCTCGAATGGCCAACTTCTAAATCTCAGTGTTTGTGTTCACCATTATCTCTAACTCAATGGTTTCAACCATTATAGCCATTTTGAAAAATTGTAAGGCATATAGTGGAGGTGATGGCGGTAGCATTGATGGTTACAGTAGTGTATCGTGTCTTTGAAGCTGCTGCGACCGTGAAAGCGCAGCGCAGCGATACTTCTGAACGTTTCAAGTAGCTCAGTGGCAAGGCAGCTTGAGGCAGCCTATTAGACAGGACCAGAAGGTTTCTGATTTTCCTCAATGATCTCTTGAATACTGACGTAGGTACCAGTGACGAATCCCAATATGCCAAAGCAAATGATGGCAACGTTTTTCCACAACCTCCAGTTAAACCTACCTAAACCGTTTTCCTGTTCCCAGACAGTGACTAGCTCGATTAAAGAGGGAAACATAAGACCAAGGGTCGAAAGACACACGGCTCCGACGAGAGAGATAAACGGCCCAAGATTTGGTATGGCAATGGCGATAGCTACAGTGAATACTACAAAGACGACACGCATCACGTACTCTGCTAAAAGTTTCCTTGATCCAAAATACTGCTTGATGTTCTTCCAAATAATTTCCATTGGCACGTAAAATTGCAAACCATAGGTCAAGAATATCGCAACGGCAATCATAATTTTCACCGACTGCGCTAAAATTTCATCCTGCGGGAGATTCAGTGTAATTGAACCTTGCGTAGCGTCTCCATACTTTACGTAACCAAAGAAACCAACTCCAGTGTACAGTAAGACCACGCAGAACATGCCAATGTTCAATACTCCGGGACATCCGATGAAATGCTTGGGTGTCTTCATGTTGTTCTCCAATGGCATCACCTAGAAATTATCAAAATTTCTTTTCAGTCTTAGAATTCTTTTTTTTTTATCAGATGAATTAAAAAGTTGATTGTTATAATATTCGTTATCAATGAGCTTCCAAGATTCAAGCATTGCAAATTTATCGAAACGAACGGTCAGAAAAAAAGTTTGAAAAATAATGATAGATTTCAAAATGAAAGTGATGAACCTTCGGTAAAAGCAATTCAATTTTTTGAATAATATATGATAAGAAAACTTGTTCTGAAAAATTATGAGTTGACATTAAAACATTGATACGCGTAACTATATTTCATCAAGGTATTGCATTATATATATATATATATATATATATCTATACAACTGATTGGATTTCCATAATACGTTTGTGTTATTTTTAATTACTGTTCTTGACGTGGTCGTGAACTTTTACAAGTTCCATGTGATTGTAATGTTTGATGCGATAATGATTTTTCGAAATTGTAATAATAGCGTAACAGCACATTTTCTTATTTAACAAACGATTCTAACGAAAGTTATATCTTCGCGTCACGATTTCAACACTTAGCAATTTGAACAAATTCGAATAATCGTTCAGCAGAGAAATCTCTGAATCGTTATAACACAATACAGAAAATTCACAACTATCCTTTTAATTGGAAGCACTATCGTATCGTATATATGCAATAGTGTTAAATCAATACTTACAACACCGATGCCTTCAAGAGCGAAAATAGCTGTTCCGAAAAAGAGGGGCAACTGAGACCAACTGGAGAAGTTTGGCTTATCACCGATGCTTGGTAAATCACTGAAGATGTAGTAGAACGTGATACTAACTCCAACAGCAATCAGTATATTTGCCACCATGGAGAAGGGTGCCAAATACTTAAGGTTTCGCACAAGTGAAAAGATTATGAGAAATGGTAACAGCATGGCCATGTAGATCCGAACATCCCATTTGTGTTCTGTATAGGCGCCCACTACCTGCTGAACGTTTGTGGATACAAAGACGATGTACACGCAACAGCAGCCAATCAAATCGATTACCAGGAAAGAATTGATAGTTGCTCTGTCGAAAAGAAAAATGTAGGCCAACATTAATAATTTGCGATGCAAAGCTCAATTAATGTATAGCGATATAACACTTTCGTAAAAGTGTTACGAACGCAACCCAAATTGACTGTGTATGTACGTCCAACAGCAATCTTGCACAAAAAAAGACTTACTTCGCTAGCCTGGCGTATTTTTGCACAGGTTCAGGTCCCACAAGGAAGGCCGCTTCTGCGACGTCGGCGAATCCCAAACTGGGCGTTTGGGTTCGCCTACAAAGGGTATGCGCACATTTGACCAGAATGTGAACGCAATAAGTGCACACAGCACCAATGAAGAAAGTGGCAAAGAATCCGAATGCCAATCCCGCATTCTTAAAGGCAAGAGGCATCGCCAGTATACCGGTTCCAAGACTGCCCTTGAGTAGGTGAATAAGGGTATCCATATCCGAGGTCGGATGCGCCAGCTTGCGATGCTGGAATGGATCATAGAGAGCTGCCTCTTCGTCGTCGGGTCGTTCGACCAATGGTAGAGTCGAACCATTTGTAACCGTGATTGGAACATCATTTTTCTCACACTTGTATCTGTAAAACCACGTGAATTAGAAAAAACTCCCTAAATTCTCTGCAAGTGGCTCGGTTCCGCGTATTATGAGAATACGCTCAGGGCCCGCTATACCTAAAACGCTCATCCTGATATTCGCAGGCTGATGTGCACACTATTTGCGAGGGCACAGATTCGAAACAGCAACATTCTCACATATGATTGGTCGTTCGATATCGATACATAGGACAAATGAATATGATAAGACGGTTTGGAGAATGATTGTGGTGTCGAAGCGGTGCCGTACTGCATAGTGTATTGGTTGCACCCTTTGTGTGGATCGAGTCAAGATGGGTCGTTCGTATAGGAGAGAGGATCGTGCATCTGGATATAAACGAGACGTTATGCACAAACGTTCGACGTAACATTTAAGACTGAGAATAATGGGAAATATGATCGGAATAACGAACGTCAATAAGATTTTCAAAGCAATGTGAAGCAACGTTTCAAAAGGTTTATATTATATCGATTGAGCGTGTCATCTTGCTTTATGATAAAAAAAATTTGTATACAATCTGTATCCTTGGTTTCGTTTGTATCTCGACACATTCACTGCGGTGGAAATTCCCGTCCCGTTTATATAACGCGAAAGTATTGATAATAATCACCGGTAAGCCATGTCATATCGAACACGATGTCTCTAGTATGTAAAATTGTTGTTTTAAATATTATTCTACATTGAAATTAATTTCAAAGAATGATAGACTCCCAGGAAAAAGTATCGTTTCTCTGCAGTGTATAATAGTAATCGTTATTATGAATATATAAAAGATAGCGAACTAAGATCGAAATAACGTGAACCTAGGTAAAAACAATTTATAAACTTTTGATGGGCTCGTAACAATGAATAATCTGAATGCCTTAATGTCATTCCACGTTACTTTGAAATCTTAAAATAAAAAAGTATGCGTTGCATATGATATATTGATAACTATTGACCACCTCCAAGAAAAAAAATTTCAAATGAATAACAAACTGTGGAACATAATAAGGATACTATATGGTGAGGATTCAAGGATGTGTACGTGTACGTAGTCTCTTAATTCGAGTGCAATGCCCGTATTACACAGCCCATGAAAGTAAACGACCGATATAACATTAAAAATTTGAATATATTATAATCCTGTAATACAGAATATCTTATAAAAAATGCAAAGTATCACATAATAAATTGACAAAACAGAAATTAGATCGAAAATTGGGTCGTGCAATACTGGCGACTTAGTTTCGACGTACATATGTATCATCTTACAAGTTAACTATCTGGTGCCCCTAGTGTATTATTTTATGGAACATTCACGACATCGATACAAGATGAATGATATGTATGATAGCATAATATTTCAATGATAAATGTGTCTGCCTGCCACCGTGTGTCAATGGTTCCACCACATCCATTCAAAGTCTACCAGGCGTGTATTACTTTTCGTTTCGGCTATACGAGGAGACACAACATTTTACTCATTCCATTTCGTGCCAATAAGCGGTCAACAGTTATAAGCAAATATTATCAGTTGAATAGCAGCAGCCACACCGTGAGTCTACTAATGTTAAAAACTTCCATTGGCAAGAGGAAAATATGATAAAGGCATATGTGAAATATTAATTCCATTGAGTCAGAAGAATAAGATAACTTTTCTATGAGTTTTATATAATTAATAGCTGTTAGTCTTTTATCGTTATAAATATACAATAAGTGCATATGCGATGGCATTTGTTATTCGCTCTAAATATTTTTTTAAACGAAAAAAAACTAACTAGCATACCCGATTGCAATCATTCACAAGAACCGAATGTTTCACAATGTGCATACATCAAGATGGCAGATTAAGATAATTGTATTAGAAACGTTTAACGACGATGAGGAAAGCTGTATGTAAGCGCGAGCATCAATAGATTCTCAAAATGCCACCAAATTATAACCGAAACTGTAAGAGGAAACGTGTATGCTCGTGCATGAGCGTTTGTGTTTATGTGTGCCATGTGCCTCTTACTTATCCGTGTGTAAGTTTTAAGGTATTTTACATATGGTTATAGATCGTAAAGGTAGGTGTGTAGGTACCCGTTGAGGTGCGGTAGTTTCTCTCCTTAGGTGTGGAGCTTTCTGTCGAGAAAGCTCTGAAAGAGTCTGTGTCACGTGACACGTGGAACACGCGTGAGCTGCAACCACCGCACTGCATCACCGACGCCCAGCGCCACGACGCAGTACGACGACTAACAAGCCGTGTTTACATAACATTGCGCTTCACAAAAAGGGTTACACATTCATCGATTAAATACCATTAAGTTTTCCGTACCAGCGCGGTACTAATTTTCATACCTCAAGTTTGACCAATTGAAAAGACATTGACATTTCAACTAGAGACAAAAAAGACACTCCAAACTATAACAGTATGGCAGTGCACATGAATTTGCGAAGCAATGCGCGCGACAACGCTGATTGACATTTTCAGGCACGATAGATATGTCAAACATTTGCATATGAAATTATACATATCACACTGTGCGAGTTTTTAGTTGCACTACAAATTTTCAAAAAAATTTCCCCTTGATGTACGCCAATCCGATTATTTGATTGATTTTGAGTTTTAGATTGTACACGTATAGGCACACATTAAATAATCATGCCTGCTAACGAATTACGAACGTATGAGCGAATTATCAACCTAATGTAACTTTTCTTATGGTAAGTCTGGAACAAGGTATGAAAATTAATTCGCGTGGGTATGAAATTATTATAGTCTGAGTCAAAAAGTTCGTCAGTTGGTCTTGTTCGGTCGTTTCACTCGTTTCAATACAACTTTGACAAACTTTAATATTTCAATCGTTTCATTTGATTTTCAATATCTTTATCTTTTGATCGCTTTGGCTGAGCTACGGTTTTCTTTTCGACACTTCGTTGTGCTTTCGGTTAATACTCAGAGCACTTTCATAGAGCCCGAATCAATGCCCGGACTCTATACGCACGTCTGGAATCATATAAATGCACATATTATACAGTAAAGACAGATTCTTTATGGATTATTAATCAATTTTGGTTGCATACCGCATGATCTCTAAGGAGTTTTTTCAGCCAACGAGAAAGACCCCTTCGCGATTCTATCTTATCTAACGATTTTACACGTGTACAGAGAACTATTATCGCTTTGCCGTATATAATTGTGTACGCGAAGGATATTTCACAATTCAACACTGATATTCAGTAAAAACTATTTACAATCGTTGCAGGTCACATGATCTCATATAAAATTATCGTTGGAAAATTTGTTCGTTAGTCGTCAATTGCACAATATATTGATGAATCAGTAACATTCGAGCTAATTAGAGGAAGCAATGCTGATTAGCTTATAAATTGTTATCACTGTCGGTAAGTATGAATTTATACAGCTTCATTCTTTTTTCTATTTCGATATTCTTATACATTTTTCAAAGGGAAATCCTCCCTCCATCCATACTCTTTTCTAATCGTTAACGAATTTCTCCTTACATTTAACAGCTGAACTTTAAGCGATATATGTCGCGAGTATATTTATATTTAATTCCCTATCAACGTTTCTTATTTCACTAATTGTAGCAGTTAAGACAGTATCCAATAGGTAAAATGGTTCGCAAGTTTAACACTAACTTTTAACGCCTTAGGTTACTCACTGTCTAACTGTATATTTGATTTTTTATTACCATCTGCATATTATAACCCTAATCATTTATATATGTCATTTGTCTTATTTGTTATGTCTCTCCTAATAGATAATCGGAATACCAACAGCGAGCTACTTCCATAAACTGTAACGTATGGCGCTTATCACTGTATGGTTTAAATAATATACGAAAGACGGATTATAAAATGATGCGAATGACGAAGAACAAACAGGAACAATACTGTATGAAATATTACAAATTCTAAATACGTTATGATCAATGCATTTACCGCACGCAACACATATAAATTATTTGACAACTTATCATCAAGTACATGAATGGTATGTTGCAAACCAGTGGCGAAATCTGTGAACTAGCGATACAAAGTCGTCGGTTAAACTCAATAATCGTCCTATTCGAGAACTTTTAACTTGAATTCTATTGTTATCGAACGCTCGTAAATAAATTGCTTCATGCATACGATACTATAAAATACATCAACTTCATGTGAATCATTAATTTCATTATGAATCGTGTTCCAGGGAATTATTTGTTTCAAATATTTTCTTACAGGAATACCTATTATAGCATAAGTTTTAACTCTGTTTCAAGATGCTACAAAACGTGGAATACTACTTGAATAATGATATTTTCTTGCTAAACAAAACAAATGCATTTAATTGTTATGCCACTGGTGCAAATCCGATAACATTCATGCATGAAATAAGGTAAGCTCAAAAGCACGCAAATGCTTCAAGAATTGCAGCTCGGTCGAACGACAAGCAGTAACGAATCATTTTTAAGGATTTATCTTCTACGAGGTTAAGAGCAGCAGCAGCAGCAGCAGCCTTTACGCTATAATCATTGTACGATCACTATTTTAATACTACTATACCGCGTCAAGAAGTATTAAAGAATAAGAGTCGCCATACCAAATTCACTGTCAGATCATTGAGTGTCATTTAAATGCATTTGACAAAGAGAAATCCACTTGCCTCTCAGGACTGACAATGAATTTTCAAACACGTAAAATGTCAAATGTCGAATGCGAGAACGCACGCTCTGGGATCGGAGGAGATCGACACCATACCGCTAAACCAAAGGCAAGCCATCGAAAGCTAATTTCATAAGCCGGTTCAACGTCTCGCAAGGAATGAGAATTCATGAGAACATTTAACGACATGGCGACGAGCGTCCTCGGTAAATCGGTTCGCTGAAATTTACCTCACAGGTGATCAGGCAGTATGCGAGTAATATAGAGAACGAAATAGGTACGAGAAACAGAAGGAAAGAGAGAGACATACGGAATAATGCATAATATATGATCCTCGGGAGTCACTCACGTTTGCTTGAGCACTGATTATTTGGGTTTGGCAAGAAAGCAATGGTGATGATTGGTCGTAGAAGTAGAGTGAATCGCTCGACTATCGTTGACCGTTTTCTTTCTTTCGCGTCGTTTTCGTGCTTTACGAAGGTAGACACTTACTTGACGAGAACCATGTCTGACAGTTCTGTTTTCACCCCGTGCTTCTTTGGATCGTATTCTGCTATCATCGGACGCATGGGTGTTCTCTGCAATCATAAAATAATTTCACGTTAGCGCGTAC
The DNA here is from genome assembly GCA_030142655.1 of Trachelus tabidus. Lineage (NCBI taxonomy): Eukaryota > Metazoa > Arthropoda > Insecta > Hymenoptera > Cephidae > Trachelus > Trachelus tabidus. Next base: position 23,682 of record JARQTI010000701.1, read on the forward strand.
TATTGTATCACATATCTTTATATTCTTAGACCGCCGCCAGTCGCGTGGAGTGCCTCGGTCTGCCCAGCCATCGAAATTGATAGCTACGCTAAAAAAGAGTTTCGCTGTATATCAAGGAATATCGTGTCTTTCGTAATGACCCAGAAATATGTTAAATTACGCATTTTTAGGAATATTTATACTTTTCATCTGCCTTGACACTGTCATACAAATTTAGGGTTTTATTGCTCAGAATTTGTTTTTTGTGCCTGAAAGTGAATACTTATTTTTTTATCGTGTGATAGCTGAGACCCAACTGTTAGCTGGCATGCCAAATTTACTAATTGTTTGAATTTTTTTGAAAAATTAAAATAACTCACTAGACTTCATGACAACCATACGTTACAAAAAATTGAATTCTATAGATTTACGTGTATCGTTCAAGGTATATAACGTTATTGTAGTAAAGCAATTTATCGTTTCTTTAAAGGATTTTGACTGCAGTACGCATCTTATTAGAAAAATATTATAACAAAGAAAAGAAGAAAATGAAATTGAATCCGAGTGAAAATTTCAAAGTAAAATATGTTAGTGGTTATAAAAAATTTTTTTTTGGCCAAAAGTTAGAAGGGAACTACGATCAAAGTCATATTAACCATAACACGTGAATGATCGCTGGGAGTCGTTGATAAGGAGCTCATCTCAACATCATATCCGCTGTCCGTATTGCCCATTTTGTGTAAGATATTGATACACTGTTCATACACTTCTTTATAGGATGCACCGTTATTAATAATAGGCCAATATTTATCGAGGGAGTTTTGAAAATTGCCCTTTGGCGGATGTATCAATATAGGTTTCACATAGGCATCATTTATTACTTTGACACTTAACGAGTCTCTTCTACGTTCTCACTTTCACTTGTAGCATCCCGTGCAATTCACTAATATTTACACACATTCGCTGTCCCTAACGGACTCACCCCCGCGGCTACTAATTATCAATCGTATAAGCATTTAATATTTATACTACGAAATTAAACTCGCTAACATTAATTATAGATTTAGGAAAACGTCCCTCAATTTGAACATGATGCATAAAATATAAGAGAAGAGGAATAACTGCTGGTTGGCTGACCGGTATGTTGCATATAATTCCATGCACCGTTCATTTCGTATATTTTTTGAAATTTGGAGAAAATCAAATTAACTGAAAGAGGGGGATAAGCTATCGATTTTTAATATAAAGATTCGTAATTGGATCAAAAGTCGACGGTCTGGCGAACGGGTGTGCTGACGATGCTCGCGGTTCGAAGCTTATGCAAGAAATCGTTGATAGTTTCTAACGGAGTTCTAAACACGACTGAGACTACGACTATGACTATTACTGTGACATTCGCGTAGCGTCGCGACGCAGAAAAGCACGAGTCGCTGCCAAACTGTTTGAATATTTCGAGGACGCCTCCTTATATACTCCGGGTGCGAAAATAGGAAGAGCAAATGGACGCGACGCCACCACCGTAGCATGACCGGCGCTCACGTGAGGATCGCTAGTGGGATTCGACGCCAACTTAACTCGAACCAAACATTAAACGAAACAAACTCTTTGGTGATAATAATATGTGTCCATATGTTAAGCTATTCAATACAAACTGATGCTATTTCGATGGTATAGCTCTAATTAGTTTGGAAAATTCTTTTGCGTCTAAAAATAAACTGCCTGATATTACATGCACGTTGCTTCATTTTTCATGCATAATTTTTAAGATAACAATGCCATTCGCGCTAAACAGATTCCACCGTAACGTACATGGCACAACATTTTCATTCTCTTACTTGATTCAGACTTTTCCTTAAATTAACATCTGTTTGTAAATCAAAATTATTTTTAATTACGATTGCATATCACTGAACTAGCTGCGATTGCTTCTCTTTGTAACTCTTAGTGGTCGATTCTGTTAAAAAAAATTAAAAAGAAATCACTGAATAAAAGGTAACGCGGACTGTGAATTATAGCGCGATGTAATATAGAATATAATGAGTTGAGAGAAATATGGAAAACAGAAGCTAGAAAGAAATTAAATGTGAAAAAACACCGCGTGCAAATTTCAATTTCTGATACCTATAACACGACATGTAAACGCAAATTTTCCCAGTCTCGAAACATAATAGCTTTTATGCATTCCACGTATAATATAGATATTTTTAATATGATCGAATACAAATTATTTTTCCTTTGTTCAGCTTATGACAGATTGAAATTGTATTTGTAACTATTTATCTTGAAATATACTCAGAGATTAAATAATTCATTTATTATTACATTTAATATTGTATCGACACGTATTGCTAGTTTGTAGTTAGGCTTCAGATCGGTAAAAAATTTAATAATACTTACTGGATTTGCAAGAAAAATTTGCACCAGTGGCATATTTCGCATATCACAGATGAATACTAAATCAATTTGACGTTTCATTCGTTAAGTAAATGCTAATAAACTACACACAACAGATGGTTTGGCTAAATATTGCTAACGCACGTAAGCATTTTGAAATAGTTATTAGAATAACTGTGATTTGCAACTTTGTGTTATTCCTTGTGACTTTCAATTTTTCCACTTTATTCACGGAACACTTGGATTTACTTTGGGAGTCTTTATTACATTTTCTTTCCACTTTAGAATGCATTATTTTTTGTGACGGCATAGGTCCATTGACGTCACATATGAGGAAACGACTGCATTTCCGACAGAACGTGGATGCAATCATTTCTATGTATGAGTATGAGACATATATTGGTCGATAAAATTACAACTATAGTGAAGTCAAGAAAGGAATGTAGTTTCGCTGTATACCGTGCACTAACCTAACTATATTATAAGATTTTGAAAATTCTGAATCATGAAAATCAATGCAGAAATTCGGGAAATTAGTACCCAGGCATTTCAAGGTATTTTAACAAATTCTTTAATATTTCATTTCCTCTACACCTATGACTTACGACTGGCCAACTTTCCCATCTTTGCCAACGCTTTTCAATATTACTAATGTATGTATTAAGTTTCGTAATTTGCGAACGTTCCACCAGTTGCATGGAAACTATACATGGTTAAAGCTTCTGAAAGATACAATGACCTCAGTGCCAATTACTGTTTTACTTTCCAGAAATTTAATTGTAAGTATAAATTTTTTTAATCTTCGATTTCTTTCCATTTATTTTACTATTCGGTTCACAAAAGAGCACATAAAGTGACGAAAAGACTTGTGCATTCGTAGCGAGTCTTATGGAAAATTACACTAAACCAACCATTTTGTTGGCACCGTCACCGAAATTTAAGTTTTGATGTAGCTATATAGTAAACTACTTTGGCAAAGAGAACAACCAGTCGTGAATCAAAATTTTACTCAGGAATTAATTGTGACGTTGATGAGCGTCAGCATTTCCATATAAATGACGAAGTAAAGAGCTACTAGAATGAACAGATTGGACATTTTACGGAATCAAATTAAGTGAATTAGTAAGCATAACGAAATTTAGCGAAGATTATTGTATCAATAGTAGTTACTCTTACAATTAGTTATAATTTATTATGTCATTGTACGTGTCAAGTATGGCTATTGAAATAAATGAAAATAAATCAGTAGCATTATATACCAAATTATATAAAGCTGAGTAAAAAATGGAATGTGCAAGATTATAATACAACAGAACTTCATATTTTTGTATTTTGAATCGTTTTTGCAAGTACGTAAAGATTAATAATGTTCCACATTTTTAAGACTATTTTCAAATATTTTTGATTTGACAATCGTGGTAAAGCCGCATTCCTGTGGTCCCAAGTTCCGGTGTCCCTGGAATCTACCGAGAAAACCAGGACGACGAACAACCTCAGTCTCACGCTAGGATCCTGCTACGAAAAATATAAGCCTTGTAACCAGGTAAACCGTCTTTAGAAACAAACAACTTGCAGTTGCATCTAAAATGATGAAATGCAGTGAAAAAAATTGTGAAAACACAATATCGGGACGGTATCTAAAGCAAAAGATAATTAGCGCAACTTAGACAATGATATTGAAAGAAATCCCGAAGAGTATTGGGCAAGTATCATCGCCAGCCAAAATATACGTTTTGTTTACACCTGATTATAGAACACCAAAGTTACGTAATAAACGCCCCTCACCCCGCGGTGAGGCGTATGCGTGGCTCACAAACTACATCGTGGGTGTGTCCGACGACAGACCTAAATTTGTCCGTTCCGTGCAAAAATAAGCTCTTGTAATTGCGTCAGACTTTCGTACTTATTTTCCGCAGGAACTGCTGATCTCTACCAAAAGCAGCCGATCCGTGCCAAAGACTCTATCTAACATCAAGATTCAGCAAAGTTTATACTGAAATTCCCATTACAGTATATATATCAATTAAGATCTAGACCTTCTGACTTTAATCATTAAATCACACGAACGTCTCGTACTTATCAGTCATTGACAAATGAATCCTTTTTGAACGCACCATGAGAAGCAATTGATTATCTTTGAATTCATCATCGTCGAATTGGCAGTTATGACACACCTGATCGTCCAAAGGTATCAATAAATATTCCAAGAACATTCCTCGTTACTATTCCAAATAAATTCTTTAGGTAGCGATCTCAGTCAATCGATAGTTCTGCACGCTGAGGCATATTTATATATTATCGTAGAACCTTTCGAGTGAACAACTTTAAAATAAGTATAAAGTGCATCTTTTACTTCTTTAGTATTTATATTCCTATATATTAACGTATTTAGTAAAATGAGTAAGTTCACTGTCTCGATGGAAACACCTAAAAGTTGCTACGAATGTAAGAAAGGCCAATCATGCGTGAAAGCTCTGAATAAATGTACAGTGAGATAAGACAAATAAGAATGTGGAAAAGAACAAATGAAAAGAATGCAGAGTTGCTTCGATACTTTCGCCTACGTGTAATCACTGCAAATTGAGATAGACACCATTACAATTTGGACGCGCGGAAGAACTATAAGTGGACCGTTTAAACCGCTGTGTGCAATAACAAATTAACAAATCTGGCAACGACGTCACATCCTCATCTCATATACAATGAATAATGATCAGGCTCATGTCCCTGAAATAACAGCATACACTGCTCTCTCAACAGGCTCTGATTATGTTGACCTTTTAATATGCTCGCGTGACCCAGGAGCCAACTAACAATTGGTCCATGCGAGTCCATTTCAAACTGTCGCGCGAAAAACCATAATTCATGCGAAATGGGCATTTTTAATACCGCATGACGTTTTCCAAAGGAATATAATTAATGATATTATTTGTCTTGTTCTCACTTCTAATTAATGTCATAATCAGTGCAAATTTAAAGTTTAGCGAATATGTTACCAGCTCAGCCAATCTAGGTTCGTACAGAGTAATATGGAGTTAATGAACTGAGATGGTCACTACTATATAGGGTGTTCCGAAACTACCTGACCAACGGGATATAGCGGTGTTCGGAAGGCATCACTGATTACGAAAATGACCTTCCATTTGTCAGGGAAGCTCTTAGTTTTTAAATGGGAGCAGTTCAAAGTTAACCAATCAGAGCGAAGCATCAACAGAAACGTAGGCACCTAGGAACTCTGAGTTTTCTTCCCTAGCTTTTGTTTCTCGGCGGCTATGGGCAGACTGAAGCCAAGCGAAGCCATGCCTGTTAGATGTCACGCGCTGAGGACAGTCACGCACTAACTGAAAACTGCAATGACCTGTGATAATGTAGGAAATTTAAGATCTATTGCAGGAGGTAAATCCGAAATTTGTCTATGTCCTGTAATTTCCAACATTCATTAATTCTACTTTATGAGATTTGTATAAATGAGTCTATTATACTATATTGTATTACTTTATCAATTTAGTGATAATAATTCACAATATCTCGAGTTTTAAGCTGAATACTATTCTATAGATTCGACTTTAGTATAATATCTTTTGATGTCATTTTAACGAATCGAGATATATTTCAATGAAGTTTCCATGAAAAGAAAATAAGGATGTACAAGGAATGAAAAGGGCAGAGGCATGTATGTGCCGGGTTCAAGGCGAACCCCAATAAATCACTTTTACCTCAAAACGTGACGAGGGTCGTCAACTTTGAATAAATGTTGGGGAGCAGGTAAAAACTAAAATGCAGTGTCTATTCAGAAAAACTTGGAAAGAATTTATTTTCTAATCTTAAAAACAGCAGGTGTTCTCCGAAGCATCACCTCAGAATATTTCAACGTATTATGGTAAAATTATACTTATAAAGTTGACCCTACATATTTAATGTCAAATCGAAAGAGCTCAATTATATTTGTCTACTGGCTCTAAACAAAAATTATTTATCGTCTAGTCAAAGACATTTATTAATTATTAAAGTTTGGCAAATTTAAAAGCGACGGAGGAAAAATGGTTGTAATTCGTCGCATTTCCTTAATTTCGCAGATGTTAGCAAGCTAACCTATGCATTAAAATATATTTTCAGAAAGCTTGATATTTAAGGCTTTTACCGTAAAGAAATAAACATCATTTACCGTCACCAACTCATAAAAAAATATGTTTATGTACATTGACATTTATATTACAAAGCAAATTCAGAATGCAAATGAGACACGAGTATTTGCAACACTATGATTTTCAATTATGGAATGGCTCAACCGAAAAAACTTAGAAAAATCTGTATATCTGATTGCTTTTACGAACGTACAACTGACTCTAAAGTTCTGCCAATTAGAAAAGAATTAACAGATGATTATAATTGGTACAGTAGCATACGGATGTTCATCACTTCCATTTTTAACCTAATTCAAAAGATGTAATCGTACAATAATACTCGATTGCGCCCAACAGCAAACCAGTTTGCGTGTACAGTTCTGCTTTCTACTCGGTGCTGCCACCCAACGACAAAACCACGAATCAATAGTCCTCGTGTCGATTACAGGCCAGGCCTTCCTTTTACTCTATTTTCTGCTCATATCATAACGGAAATCACCTGATTATGTTACCGACTACTACTATTACTACTACTAATACTGATTATGATTATGTTACCGGCAGTACGACAAAGAAATACGCAATTATAATCAAATAACATTAACATCATTAGATAAAATTATTCTTTTTCAGAAGGTAATATGCAGAATAAAAAACATCTTGAAACGTATTATGAGGTCAAGTAATATAAAAATACTGAAAAACAGCGAATAACGTACTCAGTGCTCTCCAAACGTAATTTACAACGGTAATCTTGTCTTGCGAAAATAACCGAAGAACGGATATAATTAACGGAAAGAAAACAGAAATAGCACTTATGCTCTATAATACTTGAACTCGAAGAACAAAGACTACGTATTTATGTACTGTAACATGGCGTTACAGAGATGGAGGGCACGTTTCCTAAGAATGACCGAAAAATGAATAAATAGAACTCATGAGGTTGGACAGTTTGTTCGATGGCACTGCGGTATGTGCCCGACTGGGCAGTCTGAAGATAGCGGATTCCCGATCAGAAGCTGTTTTTCGAAAATTCCTAGTCCTTCAGCGCTCCCTCGTGCCCCCGGATAAATTAATCAGAGCGAGTGCGAACGCCGGCCACTTGTTATAATGTATATGTATCACATATTCATATTGTCTCATTCGAATTATGTAGTATCACATTTGATTTCCGCGTGCGAGGGACATATGTATATCCGCGTGAGCACGTGTTTCACAGCCAGATTTACAGCAATTATTTCTCCTTTTACGGAGTGTGCCTTTTACTACTCACGTCACTTCCATAGCATTAATTTGTTATTACCATGCATCTCCGTGAGAAGAAATTCTCTACTCTTCATAAAAGATTAAAAACAATGCAAAAAGTATAAACAAGAGATTTTTTATTCAGTCTCTATCACGCGGAAGACATTTGTATGAGATTTGAAATTTGTTTAAGAAAATAATAATGGCAGTACTTTGCATTGGGAGTAAAATAAAAATAAAATCTACTTGCAGTGAAAGTCGTAGAAGATGGACTTTATATGAAATCTGAGTTGCTTAGGAATCTGTGAATTAAAGGGGAGTCAGCGACCGATTTGTCGCGAACTAGGGGACCGGCTCTAACCGTTCCAGGCGCAGCTCAGCGCTCCAAAAATAACATCGAGAAGCATTCGTATAAAGCCTAAGTAATGTCCGAGAAACACGCCGTTGCTTCGGTGCGTCAGCATATTTGCCTAACGAATTCGCCATACTACGTTGGGACTCTGTGTTTCGATTTTCATACCTACACTTCGCGACATGCATAACGATACACAATCAACGTCTGATTATCAGAAATGGAAATAGCGAGGAACCCCCATTTGTGCAATCTTGTTTCTTGAAGTTCGTTATATTGTATTATCTTTCAAAACATAAGAATACTCACGTGATTTCTACTTCTATGGCTATATAATTTTATAAAAGACTGTATGGCATCTTAAAAAAATCTTTCAAATCATATATATTTGTTTGTGTTCAACATTTTGACATATCATAAACAATGGAAAAATTATATATAAAAAAAGCCTGGATGTCATCGAGCCGAAATCTTCCACGTTAACGACTTTTTCAAAGTTTATACTGAATAATAATTAAAAATACGAAACTAAGAAATTTTCATCCATCCGGGAATTTGCACAAAATGGCGGCGATTCAGTCGGCGTCGTTTGCGCAAGACTTGCGTCGCGCAGCACTACTGACGCCGTCACTGACCCGATTAGCGAAGTTCACGTTATTATTTCAAAGTTTAAGTTCTTTTAAAAAATATGCACCTGACGGATTATCTCATAGTCTCTCATGCATCGCTGATCTATACTGGCTATGAAGCTCAACATACGAAAAATTCCATTTTCTAAATTAACAGTAAGCAGACGCTCTAATGGAAGCACGAGAGGCCGATTGCACGTTTCGCATTATAAAACAAAAACATGAGCGACAGCCATGAGTTTATATGATATTATTATTAACGTTTTGTTTAAAAGGTGCTACTAAAAAATTGCCTAAACGGTGGCTATGTATCGAAATTCAATAATGAGTCAGTTTCAAACTTTCCACGCGATGTCCACCTGCTCTCCCTACTACACCGAAGTTCATCCATGGAATAGCATGTCTGTGGCACTGAACCCCAAGAACGAAACCTTTTATGATGGCGATCCGTTTAGTAAACTTAGAAAGTTTTGCCTGATTTCACGTCAACTGTTCTCTACGGAACGACCCTAATTTCAAAAATGGATCACAATTCTCAATTCGAGCAAATCGTTTTTGTTGTAATATTTCTCCTTCCTACATTCAGTATACTTTAGGAATACACAGATAACATATTTCTCATGGTATATTTATTGTTTAAAATATCGAGTGACAATCATGTCGTATATTCTTTTTAGACCATTAATATGCCTATCATTTAATAATGAAGCATATGAAGATACGTACGCATCTTTAAACTGTCGAGATCCTCTGTATCGAAACTTTTGTAAAACAATCAAATTTTGCGATACTATTATAAAAAATTATAAACAAATATAATTCAAACTAAAAAAAGATAATATATTGAAAGATACGCGATATAGATAAGCTCATTGACGACTATCAATGCCTAACAGCTAATAAATATTCAACTGTGTTAATACAACAATAAGATGAGTAATCAATACTTTAGGATTTTGAGTATATCGATTATCAGAATGCAGACCAATTAAAGACAGACTTCCTTCTCAATTATATTAAAGTGTAGGATAGTACTAGTCAGCATAGTGATTTAAAATCATGCACCAGAATTGAACTTAAAGAAAAAATATTTAGACAGTTTTAATTGTAATCTTGGATAATCCTTGTCAAATATGCACTTGGTTACTGTTCGTTTTACAATTTTTCAGTTAACTTGAAAAAAAATAAATGTAAATTTATTTACGATCATACATTTAATTTCTCGAAGCACTGCACTGATAAAAAATTATCACATTACCAATAGCAATTTGTCGATACCGTATAGATCACCTTTTAGTTACTGTATACGTCGTAATAAAAGACAACGAAATAATTGGAACTACACAAAATTAACAAGTATATAAAACTTTTAATTTTATTTCTGAAGATTAAACGCACTATTTTTCTCACATGTCTTTAGGTTTATTTTCAATTATTTCTCCGTCGAAGGAAAACTAAGAGTTTACCCTATCGCATGCATGCGCGATACACGATACGAGGCAAGTTGCGGTTAAGGAAAATTATAGTTAATAAAATGTATAAAAATACTTTTGCATTAAAGACAGATGTTGCAACAAAAAGTATTAATTGAAAAAAATTGTTTAAATTAATTGAAAATTGCAATTACTTTAACCGGAAGTGTAAAAATGTCAATAAACAATTTGAATTTTTCAAATAACTCAAAAATACAAAAGCAAATTAGTTTCCCAATCCTTAGTTAGTGAACGTTTCGTAATCAAAGTTTTTTAGTCCCAAAACAATTTCCGCAAGTTGCTCAGCAGGCGTACAATTTTAGCGAACATAATGGCAAGGTAACGACGCATGGTCAACACTATTCTTTGCGGAAGTCATTAGAAGTCAATGAAAAATTATTTACGCTATATTAACATTGCGATAACTATAAATGCTGAATTTACCTTAAAATTACCCCCATGTACTGGCGGAGCTCCGTGATTTTTCATTTTCTGTGACATCCTTAGACAAACGTAGAAAACTGACAAAAATCTTGTAGTAAGGAAGTTCTAGGACGAATGTAATACGGAACTGGCACAATCTTCCCTTCTATTATTCTGAAGCTTTCCACTCCCCCTTTAACTGTTTGGGGAATCAGTATCGAGGAACCTCCACGGCCTCCGATTCAATAAATAAGGCAGTCGCTCAAGGTAAACACGATACTTAAGAAAAGCACACCATTCCAATGAGAGGCATGCGTCGTTCGCGGAGTTTCAACAAGGAATGCGCGTTTCCATCGTGGGAGAGCCAGGTCCTCGATTTGCCCCCCATCGTAAGCGGCACAATCCTCATGGAAACCCCACTCTTCTACATTACGTGGTGGGAGAGGGATCCCTCGATTCTCCCTGGTGCCTGTCTGCCTGGCTACCCACTCCTCTGCAACTCCCACCACTGCTACTGCCAGTTCCACCACCACCACCACCACCACCACCACCACCACCACCACCACCACCACCACCACCACCACCACCACCACCACCACCACTGTAACCATATCGAATAGCAATGTTAAACCTGCAATTCCATGGTTTCACTACGTCTCCTACCATAATTATCAACGAAGTAGTCTCCCACCCCTCTTATGTCTTTGAATATTTTGTCGGACGTTAGGGGAAGTGCTCACACCTTTACATCACCTCCTACCACTTCTTCACGACACTACTACCACCAATATTATCACTAACACTACTAGCGCCATTCAAGTTTTGCTGACGTTTCCTTTCGATTGAAATCATCTCCTACCTACTATAATATTTTACTTCTTGAACGTACGACACCCAGATCTTTCCTTTTTCCGTTTGTCGCCCTACGTCATTACCACCGACGCAGTTGAGCGTGAACCCAGGTGGAATGTAATTTATAAAAAAAAAGCGTGACATAGGTTTTCGAACTTTATTTTTTAGTTTTCATTCTACAACTTGTATTACAGGAAGATAAGCTGTTATAATTTTAGAGAAACATAATATTTTATAGACATTACAGGATGATGGTTCACAAACACATAATATCTTGATGAGATTATTATAATGAATATCAGGAAAGTTCACGTATGCAAGGGAAGTCCACTGTACCAACTCAGTTCATTAGAAGCAGTTCCGTGAAATCATATCAAAAGGAATTATGACGCACACACTTAAAATGCTTTTCTTGTAAAACTCGAACACGGAAAAAAATTCTACGTAACTGAAAAGACTAATGAATGGTTGAAGAATTTACAGAAAGGTCTCCAAGAAGACTTTTAGCCTCTCGGCAAAAGCCTTCCTTAAGTTGGCTTCTCAATGTGAGACCGTATTTAAAACGCTGGGTACAACCGTAGACTCTCTATTGTCAGTTGTGAATCATTCGTTTACAGAGAATTGAAATTTTCTGAATTTTCAACTATTGCACTGGAATGTTAATAACAAAATATTGGCATCCCGCAGCAACGACTGCAATGCAACTTTATTCCTGACACGAACCTTGTAATTCATTTTTTCAAATAACACTTCTGTGTTCCAAAATGTAATGCACAAAATGCATAATATTATCCCACGTCATTCAAATGTAGTGAAAATAAGTGCTTTGCCAATCCTATACTATTATGTCTGATGCCCTTCAGGTACATCGAGTCAAAAAAAAATATGAAAATATTTCATATTTTCTTTTGTCAGACGTATTCAACTACTTATGTAATACAGTAGAATGCGTGAACAAAACTCTACGTAACATTAATAAATTATTCCGACGTAGGACTCTTAGGAATGTTGATGGACGAGCAGATCAATGAATTTTTCAATTGTGAATCTAGAATCTTAGGAGTTGTAAAATGACACATGCTGCAACGGTCATTTCTTTATGACCAAGTGATAATTTGTTATAGTTTATCGTTGTTTTTTCTCATTTATTAAGATACTTTCCTTTTACCTAGTTCTTTTTAGAATCCATAAGGAACCTCATTTGTGAATATATGTATGTATGTATAATATCAATTTAATCGATAACCAGTGAACTCATTATTCTATGGAGCATTGAAACGTAAATGCTCGTGTCACGCGTGGCATTCTCGTGTACCGTATGAGAAAATATACACATGCTGTGGGAAAAGAAGAACAAGCTCACGAGAGTCCTGATGAACTTACGCGATCACGATCCACCCACGAATAAAACTACTCTGACCATGCGCAAGGAAAATACCAACTCTCGTGATATGAGCAACGAACATTATGTAATATCTATCGCGTAAAACACGTGTTGAATACTGGCAATACATACGACTGAGTCTTCTACTTGGAAAGAGAAGTCTGGAGAACTCATTCACATACAACCAGAGAAGATTATAATACATTTTTTTTTTTAATTTTTCACACTATACAGGCAGCCACTACAGTTAAGCGGAAGCGACTTACACGGCAACTTTCCATAAATATTCGTGAATATATGGAAACCCAGTCTCTAGAATATTTGCAAATATTTCATTCATGGACAGAAAATGTTTTATCGATGAAAAGATAAAACCTTCTAATCATTTTTCAGGACTTTTTTTTCAATATCTTTAATTTACTAGACACCACTAATCATAAATAGCAGTTTTTAAATGATACGGTCCACACGTACACACACGCACGCACGCACACTCGCCCATCCGAATAAAAATACTCGGAATGAATGCAATTTTATTGATTTAACGAAATAAATACAGGTCGCTTTCGCACCGAAATAAAATACAGGGAAAGCAATAGAAAAAAAAGAATCGTTCCACATTGATTATTTAAAACTATAACTTTATGATAGAATTTTAGTTCCATTATCACAAGGGAGAATAAACGCCGTTTCAAAGGTCGAAAGCTTATCGCAGTCTGGAAATATCAAAGTGTAAAGTTTTTCACCTGTGATAAGCATTCGAGGTAGAACCCTCTGGCATGACCGTTAAGGCTGCCGACAGATAAGCGCGATAAAATTTGTGGAAGCATATCGTAGTCTAGCCTGAAAAAATCTTTGGTACCGATTATCGATTGATGAATTAACAATGTTCACAGTCACCAGTCATCGCAAACCTTCTATCTTGAATGATGAACCGGATAAATCCTGATAGCATCTCGTGTATTGTCAAAGAGACAAGTAAGTGGGAAGCGAATGTCTGTACTGACATTGATCTGTTACGTCTTCGAAGAAACATTGATCGTATTCAAGGGCAGTGATTGGACGACGACACTTGCTACCGTTCCTACTGCTCAGTGCGAGGTCAAGAAGGCCATTTATATCGCGCCGACTGCTTCTCGTTGCCAACGCGCTTGCACAATGCTCTCCCGTTATATTGTAGCCATTATGGGCTTTCCTGTGTCCGTCACTTGAAACTTACACTCACGCGCGAGCTCAATGTCGTTTCTTCCTGTATTCACTCGTATGCAAACACACGCGTCGACACACACTACGCATTCGCAACCCACTGCGCACGATTAATACTTGAAGACAATACGTAGTATCATTAGGCAGAAACTATTTGAGGCTCTTGTCTATTTTAAGCTCTTACTACTCTAGCGAGAACTCGTTATTTATCTCCAGCCGCTCTCCACCTTCGGCACACTTAATGATTTACTTGTGTTCATTGTTATTGTCGTTGGTATCGCAGATCACTCGTTCTTCATTATATTACTTTCTTCTGTCATTTCTTTTTGTTAGACTGTACATCTCATTTTTCCTATTGCACTATCCAGAGTGATAGGACGCATGGCGCATATCTCTGGAATACAACGGTTTCTGTGTTCTGCTATAACTCCTAAATCTTGGTACACCTATTTGAATCTGTATCTTTCTTTTTGATTTATTGTTCATTTTACTTATACGATGAAATAGCTGTGTCGGCGACCCGAATAAACTTAGCATTGAAATATAATTTTTTCAAATGCGGTTACTCATAGGTGCGCTCTGAACGATAATATTTCCAGCAGGCCGCAATATAAGATAATTAAAAGCTTTTATAATGAACAATAGCGATCGATAACGCCTCGCAAATTATCTGTTGTTTCTGTATTGGAGTTATTGGATTATGGACAAGTTGCATTCTATACTTCGATATCGTATGCATATGAGAGCGAGACAATTAAATTTAAAAAAAATATGTAAACTATGACATATTTCGTATTTAATCGGCAATTACATTACCTGTATTTGAGATGTTTAAAAGCTAAGTACTAAACTTTCAAGTTGTTAAGTTCCAAAAGTGGCGTCTAGATCATTGGCAAGGAGTATTATCCAAAATCATCGATTCTTATAGCGGCTTCTAATAATTAGGGTTAGGTAACCTTAAAAAGATAAGGTAACAATGATTTATCAATGAGAATCATCAATTAACATTTTCTAATGGTAGAGTTTAGTATGAGGGTATTCTCAGACGATTTTAGAAAATTTTATACGAAGCATTCGCATAAATTACACTGGTTCTAATAAATTCACTGAGACCATCCTGTACTTTTTATTTTTAAGAGTCTAGCTCAAGAAGCCCCTGATTAACTCCAAACTTCAGCCAGGACAATGATCGTACGGTATAGGCTCCCTTTTATAATCTGTAAATAATGCTCAGCCTGTAGGCCAATTATAATACCACCGTATTAAGTTACCAAATTGTTTAGATATAACCAGGACCTTTATCTCACTCCGGAAAGAAGTGAAGAACCTCTAAGGTGAATTGAAATCACAAGTCAAATTTTATTTGGTAAAGTGATATACTACACTACTGCATATTATGATTAAGAATTGGACTTTAGATTATTCGTGCTGCGGGAAACCCGAAACGCCAGCTTCGTCTCTGACACCAACCTCGATATTCACATTCACCGTGTTACGTTTCGCAGAGTCGTTCGACGATAAAAACTTTCCATTTGGTGAGAGACGCATTACACTAACTGAAATAGTAGGTAAGAATAATTATTCTGTTCAGTGGTATTATGCTACCGTTATTTCACCTTACGGCTGGTCGTAACTTTTTTCTTCTATTTCATTTACGTTGAAACAAATTGCAAGTAAATGGTAATTTTAACGCTAAACAAACCAACAATTTTTTATACATTTTTTTGGCTTTAAAACGGTCAAATGACCGGTTGATGGTACTTTTAGAGTTAATCGGTGGTGCTTCAGTAGGTAAAAGAAGTTATGTAAGGAAATTAGTATCAGGTGAGAAAAACCGTTGTTAAAAATAAATATTGAATAATTTAACGTAACGTAATACCGGTTTCAGTAATATAAATGTATAAGGTTATATTCTTAAGATTGCAATAAAATGTACACATTTTTTATCAATAGCAATCTCTTTAATTATCAGACCAGTACGCTTCCTCCGTGACATGAACTTTGCACGATAAAATTCTTTAACATCATTCCATAGTGTAATTTACGAACAGTTTATGTGCCTGGCAACGAACGAAAGCAATGGGCTTATTGGCAGAATATCGAAAGAAACCAGCACTTTGTATTTTATTTGTGGGCCAGCTACCCCCCAAAAAATTCAAAACAGTTTTATTCTAATTAATTTAGTATCGTCGATATTGTCAAAATAGCAATATACATAACCGTCGCTAGATTCAATCATATCGTTTCTGCAAACATCCAAATTCTTACTGATTTTCGTCAATAGCACTTCCATGCAAAATATTAAATTCTTCCAATTTTTTTCATAACTTTAAAGACAATCTTTTATTACTGTTTAAATGATTCGAGCAACGTTATTTTAGTTTACCGCTCACCCTTAAGGGAACACATGACTACGCTCAACCAACTAATTAAGGACCTGATACGGTATCACTATCAAATATGAGGATCCCTTATCCCTTAGCAAACAAGTTTTGATAATGGTATAACTTATCTTATTGCAAATATCCACATCAGCCGAGGACCTATTTAGAGAAACATGAAAAAACCTTTTTTTTTTCTTACGAGCAAAAATTTCTGCAACATATCTACATAACGTATTCTATGTGGACACGTACAGAATCTTAAATATACCCGAGGGCGTGCAATTTACAACCTCATACTACGTAGAAACACTTGAGAGGCTTGAAACGTATGGAAAGATTGAAATTATGAGGTTACTAACTTCTGCGACCTTTGCAAATAAGAAAGTTGGGTTCGATATTTTACATTTTCCTCTTAACACGTTAAGAATGAATGTCTCTTCGATTTCTATTTTCAGTATAGAATGCGGCGAATACGAATACATCACCTAATTGCATATTTGGATTTTGGTTACATTCATTCCTTGAAAGGGAATGTTCGATTTTCTTTGTTACATGTGAAAAAAGTCGTGTTCGCTGCACTACGATAGCAGCACAATTTTCCGGCGCATTTATCTTTATTTTCTTTTCCTATAACCTCGACACTTTGCTCTCAATGAAAGTCGACTTTACATCGTATGATGTATATGTACATCCAAAATTATAAACACATTCACAAGTCTATGTGCATGGGAGTCAACGGTGTAAAATTGATTATTATATTTTCTACGTAAATGGAGAAAACTAAAATTCATATTGCTCCTGCTGTTTACTTAGGCCCTAAGAGCTTTATGTATTTTATGTCAATCATTACGGGGGGGGGGGGGGGGTCTTTGCGTTTTCGAATTACACGTGCTTGTGGGCAAAATTCCGAATGAACTGATAAACTAGTCAGGTTAAAATTCACATTGCACGTCAAGTTCTGGATAATAGATAGAACAACATCGTTTACAATGTTTCCAGTACTTTCGGTTTCAATATAACGCATACGCAAAATCCAAAATATTCTGTATTTTACGTGCACGCCCGTTTTCTTTGTGTCAGTCGAATCACTAAACTTACCGAGAAGAAATTTACAAGAAATGTCAAGTTCCGGATGCAGATGGCAGAGAAGCGGGACATGCGCAAAAATCCAAAAACGTTATGCCGTTTTTGCGTATACGAATGATCGAATGAATCACTCGAACGAATGAGTTGGAAATTACAGAAAAAATCATGAGCTTGATAGGGAACAGTGAAATTTGCAAATTTCGTGCATTTCCAATTTGAAAGTTCCGCATCAGTGAAATTTTCATTTTTTTTTGCGATGGTGAATGTATAAGATGCGACCCCATAGTTCAAGCGGTCGTGCTTAAAGGTAAACCTGTTTGCCACGATATCTTTCCTTGCTCTTATTTCTTGGTGACATCGAGGATACCAAAGCCAAGTGCGGATGCCTACTAGATACAGTAGAACAGTAGTTTTTTCAGAATACGTCATTACGTACGTACATGTACATAGCGATCCGCTGTCCTCTAACTGCGTGCGAAAGCTTTTGCCAACACCTTTCGAATTTTCAGCAAGCGATTTCACATGACTGAGATTCCTTGTGCCTGTAGCCCGTGCATGCTGCGAATCCAATATCATTTTGTACGTAAATATAACTTATACCAAAGGAGACTGCGCCACATCTGATATTACCATACCTGATAATTGCGAACGTTCGATTATAGATCAGAAGTGGATCTTTAGTTGTAATTATCTTGTGCTAGATACTAGAAGTATCAATTTAAAATCTGCCGCAGGTCACTTTAGAGATTCAAATACTCCGCAGATCTTCACCTCCAGATATTCCGCAGATCTTTTTAATGATCGTGTGATCGGTCCTTGTGAACGGGCATATGACATAAGTATGGGAGAAATTAATTTTAGATCTGGCAATGATGTAGTTCTTATTCTTTTTTGCCGTAACCTATAAAGACGAATATTGCAACTCTTACATCTTCACTTGAAATGTTGAATAAAACAAACTATTCTATTGTCAGAAATTATAAGGGCCTTCCTATTCAATACTCGTATGACAGGAGCAATAACGTCTTTCCCTATTAAAAGTATTTTGGAAAATTTTTCCGATACTTATTTTCAAATGCATTTTTGCACCTCACCGTACTTAATACCCATAATGTAACATGTACTAGTTCATTGGTAATAATTTATTATGCAGGTACTTTTTGTACCTTAGTCGTTATTGAAGTATCCAGGACACTAAGGCATTTGTTTAATAAAGACCAATATTAACCCTTAAGTACACATGTGCGGTCTCACAGACCTGACCAATCTTATGTTTAGCCCTCCTGATGAATTCTTTTCTAAGTAAATTTCCAATTAACTAAAAAAAAACCTATTAGATAATTATTATTTGACACCTACTCATTAAATTCGTTTAAACTAACAATAAGAGGAGAGCAACGCGAAACTCTACGTTTAAGATATTCTGTTTATTATGGTGTCCTCACAGTCCAGTTCCACTGATTGAGGACTTCGCCGTGTAAAGTATGTTTCTAAAATCGAACTTGTGAAATTAGGGGTTAAAGACCTTTTTTTATTACATAAACGTTCCTGTTGGCAATCTTAGAAATTATCTCAAATCTATCATTCAACGGTACTGAAAACAGACGAATACATTCGTCAACAGGCCTTCACGAGTCCATAGCACTATAGTATGGATAATCATCAAATACTTGAGTGTACTCTGAAACTGTCCAAGATTTACACATCAAAGTTTTTATTAAACTTATGATCATCTAATCTGATATACGTCTACCCAGCACATTGGCATTCGGAATCTATAAGAATTTGCGTGATTGGTGTATTTAGCTGTTTTTTATAGTAGTCCTGTAATTTTGCATCAAGTATACTTTGATGTAATGATCGAGTGTGCATACCGCGAAAAAAATGTGCGTAAATCAAGTGTTTCAAGGGGAGTTAACTAGTTGTCTAAGAGATGAAACTTACGATTGGTCTGAAACTACCGAGAAAACTGAAGAAGAGGGATAGAAAAGGCTAGCGAGTGAAAGAGGAGACGAACGGCGAATGAGGAAGCGAATTGTACAACGTCTAAGCATTATAGATCAAAGAACATTTACCTCGTGAAACTTACTGCGCAGTTGAGTCGTATAGAAAGAGTGAGGCTAAGAGGTAAGACTGAGGCCACCGGCAATTTGTTCCAGTTTGCATTTTTTTTCCATCGGCTCCGCCCAAAATAACCATGATTCGCTGCAAAGAGAGTGGAACGATCGACAGAACGGTCCCCGACCCCCAAATAATTTCACACTCGTGTGCCTTTATATGCCAAATGTCATTTTACCTTTAGATCTCTGCTAACGTCGCGATACTAACTTTTATGATGTTACTACTTAAAATTCTACTTTAGCCTTGAATCTTTTCTCTTAATAATAAAAAGATAGTTCTGTTGTGTTTACTTTAGAAGTACTTTATGGCAAATAATATGCTCTCAAGATCATTGTAAAAACCTTAGTCCACTTTATGTGTAATCTTAAATTCTAGAGACCTATAAATGATTATATTCGCAAAATAAGATGCGAAACGAACGCAAGGTTTATTGCTGATTTGTCAGCCTCTATATTCTGGGAATTACTAACGTATTGAGTTCTATTTTATGTCAAGATACATGTAATGGCATATTATGAATATAATTGTCCTGTCATATTATTTATCTCACATAATTATAGTCCTATACATTACACTACAGAAGCAAGCCAACATTATACCAATTATGACGACATGCAATCTTGTGGCCAATAGCAATGTTCACTTTCAAACGGGAACTTAATATTTTCAAAGCTGAAGTTTGTGATGGGTGTGGACGTCCGCACGTATATATACATGTAATGCGAATTCTTTGTGACGACGATGAATGTTATATGGCACACCCATGTGTTCCACGTGTTGAGTCTAAAAATAGGCATGTGCTTTCTAACTGAGCAGTAGCAGAAGAAACAATATATAAAAGGAGAAAAGAAACCGACGAGTTTCGCAAAAGAAGCAACTTAAGATATCCTAGGAATTCTAGGAGATGACCCTGAAATTTCTCAAAGTGCGAAACAAGCCTTTTCACGGGACAGATTCAGTAAAAATTAAATTATTTTATAATAACACTGGGGAACACATTGGTATATATGTATCTATGTTGCGAGACTCCGTTAAGTGCCAAGTATTTATACGAAACGAGTAACGGATAGTCTTGAGAACTTCATAGTAATTCCATCATGAAAATATTCTTTTGTTTTATTTTTAATGTTTGAGAGTCGAAAACCAAAATTCGGAAAATTTGCATTGAAATGTAACTTGCGCTAATAAAACTTATTGAATTACATATTTTAGTTTGCATTATATTTTGTACAAACTTTATTTTGACAAGATACAAAGACATCAATTGCTTGTATATAGTATAGTGTAAAAAATATTGACTATATTAGAATAAAAATTTACCACCATGCCACTACAGTGCCACACTATTATGGCTGCCCTAAAGTCACAGTTTGATTACGTCAATTCTGTGCCAGTGTCTGGTAGTTGACGGGTTTTTAATCCCGAAACACTCCAGCTAAATACTGCACGCTTTCAAAAGAGAGTACGAGTAGCTCTTTGCTGTCGTTATGAGGGGTTAACACGTTGCTTTAAATGAAACGTGACCTGATCATATAATACGAACGCAAATCTAATTATTCCTTCGCAAAAGTTAAATCCCATTGTTGCTCCCCGGCAGTCTTGTGTGCGAGGAGACAGGGTAGCTTTCTTAACTGATCTCGTAGCGCCTGAAATAAGTGAATAACCCAACCGTCAGATCGGATATCTCAATAATTCTCGAGAGAGCGTGTCGGTGCAGAGCGTTGTAAAAAGGATAAATTAATTTAATAAACTTACAAAAAAGCATTAATTCGGAATGCAGGCTTATATTATATCAAGTCTTCCCTATATCATTTTTAACCTCTTTGGGATGTCTGCAGACCTGCTGTCGGCCTAGAGGTGGTAATGATTGTCGACTTATGCAGTTGAGGAGAGGTCGTTCTGCTTGTAGCACAGATGACGGTCTTGACGTTCGCTGGAGGTGAGTAATCAGAAAATGCAGGGTAGGTTAACAAACAAAGTTACAGACTCTTACGGAATTTCCTTGTCAAATTTTGATAATTCTTTCTTAAAACAACATTATAGCTAGCTAGGCAATTATAATTTATTCACTACCAATAGATGGCCGACTAATAGTTTTTATTTTATTCGATAAATATTCAATTCAATCAGTAATTTAACAGAAATTGTATATGTAAATACTCATTAGAAAGAACAAGCACTCGGAACTCGTTTCTTTTTCCCATAAGGAATGTATAGGAAATTAAAACATGTTCTATTCGGTCTTACATAAAAAAATATCTATCTGTGTGATTAGTTCACGTGGAAATATAGCCCTCGTTTCACATTTCTGCAGACGTTGCTATTTACAGTAATGGAAAATGATAGTAAAAAAATCTCAAAATGGATTTAGAAATATAGACATGTAAAAGCGAGGCGGGAGTTAAATTCGGTATATTATATCATTACAGTAAACAAAAATAATAGATGTTTTCGATCAAAATATAAGATATTAGCGAAAATGAAAATCTTCAGAAAAATTGTTCAAACTATGAACTTACTAATAGTATAATTATTAATTAAAAATATCGAATGTTTATAACGAATATAGCTATATATATATATATATATAGATTTGACTATAGCTTATATAAAAAATACCAATTATTTATACAAATGCAGATAGTACTTTTGTGGGTATTAGATTTCCATATAAATGATATGCAAATCCTTTCAAATACGAGAACTCAGTTTCTTGACTAACTACTGGAACTATGTCATTATAATAATGATAATCAATTTTTTTGCTAACGTCGAATACATAAAATACGACCGCATAGTTCAAGCGGTTGTGTTTCGAGACAAACCCGTCCATTCCGATATTTTAATTTGAGAGCCACAACCTGTAAAATAACAGCAGAGCCGCCAGGTTAAAAATTGGATGCACACGTTGAATGATTTGTATCGTGTAGTTTAACTGTGTACTTTCGATCAGATCTTGACTCTTGATATCGGCAATACGATCGAACTTTAAGGCAAAACACCTCGTGTAAGGATAAAATTGACCTATGACTACTCGCATAAATATGCAAGTTATAAATAATTTTTTGGGGTATACTAAATTTCCAAAATAACCTACCATTGAAGAAGTTGTTGCTATATTAGTACAAAATTGGAACATTTTGGATTAAATATGAGTGAAATACATCAAATCGTAAACAAGTCCTGATATCTCATATAAATTTCAAATCGATCGAGCCAGTAGTTTGTCCGCAATCTCGCCCACATGAACTCGCGCATGCAAGTAAAATATAAAATATTCTGCGTACACGCATGCGCTCTATCGAAACCGGAAATGCAACATCTGCAGACGCAAAGACACACACACACACACACACACACACACACACACCATTCGCAACATCGGTATGGTGCTATGTTTCCAATACTGCGAATAATCAACAGTGCGTGTACATGTACTGTGCGTAACGGAAGGTAACAAATAATTCTTTTATCTCGATGTACTTTGCAAGAATTTCAATTTGATAAATACTTGTACGGTTTTTTAAAACTAGAGTAGATAAAATAACGTTAGCTCATGAGCCAATACGTCAATATGGGACGGGCTGGTCGAATAAAGAGAATCCTGCACTCCCAAATAATGCCAGAAATATAAAGGGCTCCAAAAGAGTTCCGAGCATGAAATAAACTAACAATAGGAAGGAATCGGTAAAGTCAAAGTTCACCCTGGTCTCGAGAGTTACGAACTGACAAACAACTCGAACCACCATCGTCACTCTTCCTATATAGATATCCTGGAGCTTATCCCTTCTGATTTTTTGGAGAAAAAAAAAGTCCTTAAGAGATCGGAAAATACACGTCCGAAGATAAGGGACAAAGTCGTGAAATTGTGAGGGCACCCCAGACGACACATAAACCCGTTTTCGGAACTCGCTTTTAGTGCTAATAGCGCGCTTTTAAATTTTTTCTTAGTGACTTTTAACTATAAGCGACTCTGTTAGTGACTTCAAGAGCGAGTTGTGAATACGGGCTTACGTGTTCAAAAGTCGTCTTTAAGCCGTCTAATGGCATAGAAGTTGTCTTTAAGAAATCTTATAGATGACTTTTGGACACGCGTATATTTTTTCTTCTCGCGAAATTCTCTTCCGTCTAGCATCGAGTAGGTTAGTGCTAGTAGGAGTGCGTCTGCGCTTGCGTTCCAGTTGGTTCAAATGTATCGCACTACTGCGTGCTATTGCCTTGCCCCAATATCCGCTCCTCTTACGTCATCCGACTAGACCGAACACCAATCAACCTTGAAACGTGGATCGATCGACCAAACTTGACCGAACATGTTGCTGTACCCTTATCGACATTTATTATCACTTCCGCCTCGAATCATAGTCATCCTCTATAAAATATCTTTACCTCCCATAACATTTCATACACCTACCCCGAACATTAAAATATGACCTTCTTACGAAGAAATTTCCAACGATTTTCATTCAATCGTTAGACTCAATATTTGTTGGTTATAAAGGATTGGCTTAAGAAATCATTCCAAGTAAAAAAAAAAGGTCAGTACAAATTGTGACCACCATCCATTTTTGCTTCCTCATAGAGGAAGCCACGTGACGGTGAAAAATTTTGCTTCCGAAATTTCCAAATTCCCCAAAAAAAGGACGTTATCGCTCTAGCGATGGCCAACTTTGTGATACCCATCTAAATAGTTCTTGACAAAGAGATTTGTATCCGAGATTGGTTGGTATCGCATTTGGGCCGAATTCATCTAGAAGTTTTGACTTTATCAAATTTGCATTTTTCGAAAAATCAACTTTATCGGTGTAACTAGCGCTTACTTCAACGAATCGAACCGCAATTCTCTGCAAGTATGAAATATCATCTAGCCGTAATAAATGTGAAATTTGGCGAAAATCGGCCAAGCGCATTTAATTTTATAGCAATTCGAAATTTCGCGTACGTCTATGAGGAAGCCAAAGATTAAACAAGTCGCAAATTGAAACTTGCAATTCGCTGCCTCCAAATCGTAGGTAGTGTACGAAGTCCCTATATGAGGAAGCATTTTCATTTTCTTTTAATCTTTGGCTTCCTCATAGATGAATCTTCATCTCTTACTACTTTACTTACTTTATTGGGGAATTTGAAAACGGCATAAAATCCATGTCACAGCTTGAATCATAGCAAAAATTTTAGTCATGTAAGGGATTATGAAGCTGCAGATGCCTGCAAAATTTTCTGGTTGCAGCTAAGACCATTCTCGAGTTATACATGTCTGAATTTTGGGAGGCCATTACACAGACACATGCGTACGCACGCGCACGCACGCATCCGGACATTTTCTCCAAATGTGTTTTCTCGACGTTTTGGCACATTCTGAACATGGTGACATGAAAATCTCGAAAGAAACTTTTTCCACCGTCACATAGCTTGCTCTATGAGGAAGGAAAAATGAAAATGCTTCCTCATATGGGGACTTCGTACATTACCTACGATTCGGAGGAAGTAAATTGCTAGTTCCGACTTGAGGGTTATTTTTAATATTTAGAATGTACAGATAATATAATATTACCACTTAATATTCGACATTATATTATTATTAAAAATTTTAGCAGAATCTGTAAGCGAATGACAAAGAGAAAAGTGGGCAAAAAAATGTCATTGTATCGAATAATAATAATACGGATCTATTTATAAAAACATTAAAATGATTTGCGGTTTTATGCATCAACTGAAATTAGTATCAGAAAATATTTTTTATACTGATTGAGCGATAGAAGTTTGTTTAATCAAAATTTTAAGCTTAATCAGGAATGTTACTTATAAAACATATACTCCGCTCAGAAGTTACATGTGTTTTTCTCGACGGTTCGCAATTAGCTAGTGCAATCCTTAATACGTAACACGTGTTATTTCATTATATCTTGTAAATATATACTAAAATAGAAAACTAATGTATATTTGCTGCAAAATCATGCATATGCATACTGTGGAACAAATATTTTATGCAGTGACCCGTGTGTCTTGATTAGACATCTCATTGTTTTATATCTATAAAAAAAAACAACACATCGTGGAACGATTATAGTTATTATTTTACTTATAATGATGTCAATTTCCAAACTTTTACGAATTACCGTCCGCGAATAACATAGAATGGTAAAGCACATGTAAAAGGCGATCTGTGACGTCATTTAACATACCCGATAGTTTTCCACCCAACCACTGTAGCCCAGTTATGTGGCGTAGCCCGGCGAATCGACGTCAGCAGCCTCCTTGGCGCCAAACTCACACCCGCATGTACCATTTCACAAGGCCACCCTCTTAAAGTCCATACCCTCTTAAAAACATGGCTCGCCATCGTTGCTTCATTTTTAATATTTGTCATACAAATTGATACACGTATAGTATACAATATTTTATACGCACGCGATGAAGTTTCCGTACACACGTTGAATTATTAAAAAATAATTGGATGGATATTTGATATCTGTCATGTGAACGATTCATAAATGCCGTAGTAAATGCCTATTCAGTTCAAAAGTCATAGAAATTGAAATTCTTGTCAAAGCCTTGCAATAGAAGAGTTGGTGAACATAGTCAAATAAAACGCGGATATAATTCTCACAAATGGATTGATTATGCAACAAAGCAAAATTTTCTATTTTATTCTACATTGTTTTCAAGAAATTCGGCGCGTTTATTACTTATCTGTGATAATCAGATGATTTTTCATCACAGGCAGGTTTTCCAAGCTAATCTGTGCTGCCGATACATTTCGATGTCAATTGTTGTCAAATTACATAAAATCAATTTACGAAATAAATTAGGATAAAGTTTTCGATTTGTTACTATACAAATTTAAGATATAATTGATCGTCAGTATGTTAACCAGTTGTAAAAATATATAGATTATCGTAATTTTTAATTGAACTTTTTTCTATTACATAAATCGCAAAATTTATTTCTTAACAGATGGTAATGGTTTTAAATACTCGTGTATAAATCTGGATTTTCCCTCTTATCGGCTGCTACTTCAAAGTGATCACCAACCTTTTCAAGATAGCTCGAGCATTACCGTCTTGTTACGTAAGAGTAAAGATTAATGAAAAAAAGATTGAAACAAGTGTAAGAGATGAAACTGACACTAAGAAAGCTACATTTGAGAAGGAGAAAAGTGAAAAAGAGAAAAACAAGAAGAACAAATTTCTTTAGTAACAATTTCTAATTAAAAATGAAACTAAGCAAGGTTAACTAGGAACATAGCAAAGCTAAATTAAAGTTAAATATTAAAATTACGTAGAATGCATTCTACATATCAAATAATATCACGACTTTAAACTTTACCCTGACTTACCTAAGGATAAGTGCTACTGAAGTGCCATTGAAGTACTATAAAATAGAACCGCAAGGTAGTTATTTCCTTTAAATTTATTTAGATTTAATAAATATTAGGTTGGCAACATATAAATCTGCCATCTCAAGGTACACGTGGCAACCAAATTGAATATTTCCGTTCGAATCCCAAAGCATGGAGACGTTTTTCTATTGCGGTGTGAGAGCAGTGAAGTTGTTCCGCCAGACATCGCGAACTTATTCTGGGATCCATTTCTATAAGCCTTTTTAGTTCCTCCACATTTACTGTAGGTGGTCGTCTTGGATGATCATCATCAGAAAGATCGAAATTTCCTTCCCTGAATCTCCTGTACCAATGCTTGGCCGTATCATAGGACACCACACTTTCAGCCATCGTTGCACATATATTCGAAGTTGCTTCGGTCGCTTTTCGACCTAAACGAAATTCGTGAAGTAAGATTAGTCGAAGTTCCCTTCGAGAAATATCCATGTTTTCCGTAACCTTTACCGCTCAACGTTTAATTACTGAATGATCGAGACCCTCCACTTACGCTCTAGTTATATACTGCACCAAGTTGTTCTAGAAGCATCTATAACATTTTTGAAATTGATCGAAGGAATTGGCGGGTTTATAATTGCCAACCTAATATAATGAGTAAAATAGGCTTTTTTGATAGATCGCGAGGGATACAATCGACAGTAAATCAGACGTAGATTTCTATAATATTATTGAATTTTATGTTAATAATAGAAAAGCATAATATATTATTCTATATAATATATTCAGTACAACACCACGTATATGCGTAAGTTACCTTACAATAAAAATTGTATACAATACCTTGCAAGAGTCTTCATTATTTCTGATCCATCAGAAAATCACTCTTTACTCGAGGACTGATCAAATGTTTCTCAGATATAAAAATATATAGTTCATATTCTGAAAAGATTAACTTATGAGATTAAAATTTGAAAAAGTAGTAGATGAAGTAACAGCTATTTTTTATTTTTATCAATCATATATGCAATAGATATAAACGCAGCGTGACCGTCATTATTCTATCAAGAATTAGATTTGCCGTAATAACCACAGGATTTAATACTAAAAATGTGTCTATTAAGCATTTATGCAATTATAATGTATAACTGGGGATCCACAAGAAAGTTAGTTTCTTCAATAGTATGAATTAGTTATAATACTGGATATACATGTAAATAATACTGGCAAATTGACTTATTGCGATATTTAAACATGATCTCTTAAATATAAGATGTCAACAGTCCTATTGAAGAAGCCATATACTATAAATTAAATGGATTTAGCAAATCGATTTGTGAATCTAGTATTTTCGGGCACTGTCCATATGGCAACCAATATTAACTGTAGACGCCCAGTTGAGGAAAGCAATTTTAAGTGGTGGGTCAAACCATCAACATGTATAAAATTGGAACGCGAAACGAGTATATCAAGGGATCAATTGGTGGCAATCTAACTCTCTCATATGCCAATGCGGTCATCAATCAGGTTCCCTTCGTAGTCACTCGCTATACTCACTCATACGTTCCTCCTCAATCTATGAAACTCCTTTTTTTTTCGAAAGAATGTTTTCATATAGAATTAACTGTCTATTTAACGTTACTATTTGAACTTTAAGATTATTATTATATAATAATCTAACAGAAATGTATCCGGTATAGAATGTATTAAAATAGTCAAAAATGATAACAACTATACTGGTCCAGAAATGTCCCCTATCAATGTCAACTGGACAGGAGCACTTTACATGATGCGTTCGTCCTGCATAATCCAATATATACAATAAAGTCAAATGCATTTTTGTCTGTCAAACTATTGTTTATACTGATTTTTAGTTAAAGCTGCTTTTAACCATTTTCTTGTAATCCTTCCATATTTTACCAACATTAATAAAAGCTTCATTTGGGAAAAACAGCATATACATCTTTTCATATATACACTACTATTTTACAATAATAGATATTTTCATGTACAGTGGAGTCTCGCAAAACTTGACCTCACGTACGTCGATTCACTCGTATGAGTTGACTTCCCCTCTGAACGGTTTCCCTTGCCACAGATCTGTTCCCTTGCCTAGCGGTAGAACGAAAACATGCGCACTGCCGATGTCACCGTAGATCGACACCGATCAGGAAAAGAGTGGGGATGCTGTGGGGAAGGTCAACTTATGTGAAGTACCTCGGTCCCAAGTATTGTAGTTAACTTACGCGAGACTGCACTATATCGCACAGATAAGCACCAGTCTATCGTGTACTTTCTATTGGTTTATGGACAGTTAACCATCTACTACTTCGCTATACTGTACTTGGTTACCTACTAGTTTATCGTCTTGTTTTACAGTCCGAGATATTTCACCGTCTGCCGTTTCATCGTCCGCGACGTTTCATCACTTACAATTAGATTCGCAACCAGTAATCTGAAGTACATCTTTAGCAAAGTCCTATTTCAAAACCTTAATGTCATCTATCTATATATCGGCGAAACAGAGCGAGTCACAGATACTATTCGGCCATAGCAAAATCTATCAAAGCTCGACTTTCCAAGTTGATTTTTCATCACTGTTAAATAAATAAAAAAGAAATTTTCAAATTTTCAAAATGCCTTTCACAATAGACTCTCTCTCTCGGTAGAGAGCTTTGTTCCCCCACCCCTATCCGTGGGATTGGTCCCCAGTCCCTCCAACAAGAACTTCATCGCCGCAAACCCCCCGAAAAGCCCTCCTGAACCGCCCCAACTGGCTTTGAACTATCCACACGTTCTGTGATCTAACTAGTCATTTTGAACCCATCACAGGATTACGCAATTATTGCGATAGACAATTCTTTCGTAACTAAAACGCCATTGTGATCAGTAATAATATAGACATTACAATTTATTACACATTTTTTAAGAATCAGTAAAATTGAAAAATGTCTTATACGGAAAAGTATCTTACGATTAGATCGAAAAGTGTTCAGACAGGAAGCTAGCACGTGCTAATGTCTTACGACTGAATGGGCTATGACACTCCCGTACAGTTCGTACGGTTATACCTAAAAATAAGTAAAATGAATTAATAACTCGAATTTTTATTTCCCACGTCACAGAATTAATTTTGCAACTATTTAAAAGAGAAACACATTAAATTATTGAAAAAGTTTAAGTAATTTATATACAGTCTCCAAGTATTTTCTAGAAATCCCATAATTTTTTATTAAACCGTTCAAGAAAGGATTAGAATAACGATTTTAAAAATCAGTGTTATAATTTGTGGAAATCCAGTGTCGAAAATTATCACGATCTACAATTTCATTAGTATTAGCCTGAAATAACCAGCACATATCCACATATTCTAATCCCATAAAGGTTCATTCTATTTAACCCTATGTTTACGGACATTTCTTATAGGAGTAGGAGAGAAATGTAAACGATGTATGTAATTTTTCTTGTTCCACAAAATGACGCGTCCCGTAAATCTAGTGCTAAAACATCAATCTGCTTTTATATGTATGATTGAAACTTAACAAATTTACTTACGCCCATAGTTCTGCGATAAACTTTGAAAAAATCATAAAAGTGTTTGTATAGAGTATACCGAGAAAAATGTATAGTTGCAATTACTAGGTCAATCATTAATATTTGAATAGCAGCAACCCTAATGAGATACACGGAGTAGCTATAATTACAATTGCTATGGTAAATCTTGACAGAGTTTCTGTCATTTCTGCTATAATTTATTGTTGACATTTTCCTGCGTGCATACTCTAGATTAAAATGGATCTACGTCGACTTGTGCTGGCAAGCAATTCTTTGAAATGCGAGTAACCAACGCATAAAAGTTGCACACTTTACACTTTGTACCGAGCAGCACAAGAAACAACATCAGGTACCGTTGAAAACGCATTTCGTTTTGAAACACAGATAAACAGGAAGTGGGAATATCCTTCATTTGAATACAACAAAATTGTCAAAATCCTTCATCGATTGCTAGCCGACCGTAATTGACAAATTTGATTTGACTCGATCAATAATTTGTAAAAATGTAATGAATTATTGATCGAGAATTACGATTACAGTCAATATCACTATCATAAGACCGAGCCATATGTATCGCGCAATTCAGGCACCTAGGCCTGATAAAAAAAAACGAGCGTTTATGAGAAATCAAATAATGATCAATTTGAATGCAATGAACTCTACTTACTAAGATCACGCCAAGGCCTACAATAGATCAGCATTGTTCAGAAATGATAACATGTTTTCTCCCTAAACAGTTACGAATTTTTAAATTAGCTTAAAATTTTTAAAACGTTAAAAATATTTTGTACGAAATGTAAAGACTCTACATAGAGTCGACCTTGAAATACCATCTGGACTCATTGCAAACACGATAACTGATAAATGTTTTTATACAGCACATCAAATACTCTAGAATAATATAGATGTATAGTAACAGTTATAGAATAAAACATTAAGCTTATTGTGTTAAGTATTCGTTATATAACTCCTAGAAATTATCCGAAAACGAATCGAAATAACTCAGTCAAGTGAAATTGAACATGAAGAATATATTCGAAGGTCAACGGAAGACTTTATTGCGCGTTGGATTGCATGATAGCAAGCTGTAATTTAGTAATGATTCTCTTATGATTAATCTGTTAAAGCTACTTCCGTGAGATGTGATCCTATTAAAACAAGGGGCCCGATAGGGAATGGGGAACAATATAGTGCTTTATTCACATATCATTGGTCAAGTTTCCCACAACTTAATAAAAATTTGTAATTAACCAATTCAAGGGCTTAGTTGATCGTTAAAAATTACTAATCACGATCGATGGAAAATCCTCTCAGATAATCGCCTCTAATTGAAGTTGAATTGTACACGACGAGCGACAGCTTTGATATTTATTATACAAGTATGTAGGAAAATTTATTTTGAATTGACCATAAATTTATCTCAAGTTCCACCAACAGTTGTACGCCTGCCTCTGGCGGAATTGGTGTATGTGTAAGTGACTTCTCGGAATCACAAGTATTTTGTTCCGATCGTTAAAAGTAAAAACGCGTCGGATTAAATTAAAATGAAAATTATAAATCAATGTCGCAAGAAACACTTTAATCTATAATGTAATAATCTTGAATAGTTTCAACGTCATGTGTACTAAATAAAATAAAAATCAATCGTCATATATTCAGAAATTTCTAAAAAAAAAAGTTACGACTAGCCTCAGTCTCCTCTACCATATGATATGATTATATATGTAAATGCAATCACCGGAACGAGATGAAAATTTTGTTGTGAGATGGTTGAAGTCAAAATTCGACTTGTAGAGCGCTGAAACCAAAAATAATTGCACCGTTATGTTCTATATTAACGGAGTTATCGTTCCCAAGTCAACAATAATAGTTGAGAAATATAAAAATGATGAAATTTAAAAAAAAATGAAGTCGTATTTTATAGGTAGGATAGCGGTGACATTTTTTGGAATTACAACAAAATATTTAACTCATTGCTATGATCTAGGTAGGGACGATGACTACAATCATATGTATACAATATAACGGTGCATTTATTTCTTTTTTCAGAGTCATACAACTGGAGTTCCTACGTCAACCAGCTGGCAACTCATTTACGACGCGTTCTATGGAATTGCATACGTATATATATTGTTCAAGTACATTAAAAATACGTACAAAATAAAAATATAAATTCTATTACAAACAGAAAATCGAACAGTAATAAATAAATCAAGTTATTTTCATACCAAGAATTACATGACGCAGAAATACGTTTAAGTGGATTTGCAAAGAGATTTTAATTGTCACGAGACACCACAAACTTAGTAGCAACATTTTTATGTACCTTTAAAACTTTCCTAGTCAAGTCCTGACAAACGTGTAGAATTTCCTCGAACTTGCGCCCATAATTAATATTGTGTATTGAGACACTCAACTAAGAAGTAAGAATTCATTATACTAATACGTTATTCAATAGGGTTTCCAGAAGATACTTTAGAACATACGTAATACCCAAAGCATACTTTGAGATATGTGGAGTGTGTTCCAGGAGATTCTGAACAAGTACTACGAATGACTGCGAGTAAGAAAATTCTCAAGTTAATGTAAAACACTGATTGTCATCAATAGTTAATGGATTATTAACGATTATAAGAAATCATAAGAAAAGAACAGATCTAATTACACATTCATTTATTGTGAAAAAATTAATCCAAATCACTCGAATTACATATATACTTAATATGAAATGATAAGAAGAATAGTGGATAAAATTTTATTAGAAATTACCTGTATATAGGCATGAAATACAAGAGTTGCCGAAGCGTGACCCAAGAGTAGCGCAAAACTAGTTAGAAGCGGATCGATGGCCTACGTCGCAACACAGACGCTCCATACACATACATAGATGTGTATAATGGCCCAAACCGCAAAAGCCAGTCGAAAGATCTGCAGCCGCGTTCAGTTTCAATACCGGTTATAACTGGTTTCATGGACGTAGTGAGCAACCCACTTGTAAATCGTCACACAGTAGAATCTACGTTATACTTCTTTAGCTTCTGAATCATGACGCAACTCAACCAGTCATTGCTTGTATCTACATACATATATGTATACATACATACAGACGCGTCATTAAATAATTTCTCGGCATTCTTTTTATTTCTCTTTCCACCCTTATAATTAACTCGAATATTCAAATAATGATGGCTTTTCTTTTCTCGTTGTTAATTAAGGATTATACATTTTTTATAATTTCAAAACTCAAACACGAAACGCTTCACCAACCTAATTTTCACTCTTGAATCATTTTTCCTCAGCCCTGTACATAAATAAGAATAAAAAGTAAAACAAAGAATAATATAAAAATTTGTAGGTTCCAACAGGTTTGTTATGAATAAGGCAAAATTGTGTATCACCACGTGGTCGCATTTTCGAACTCGTCTTCCCAATATGAATAAATAAATGTATGAAGAATGAATAACGCGCTTGAGCGATTTTGAAGCAGGTGCAGGTGCAGCATTGATATTTACATACATATGTGATCAACATCTAAAAATTAATTTTTTTTACAAATTTCAATCTAAATTATTTCTTCATTCCACGCGTACGCACACAAACTAATTTGTTTTGTTAAATACATAAGCTACTCACGTGTTTTATTAATATCGAGGATAAATTAAATATTATAATAAAAAATTTGATTCATATTGAATTACATTGCATGTGGTTCTTACGCAAAATATATTAGTCTGACAAATGGAAAATAATGAAACTCTTGGCGCATCGTACACCAGGTGAGGTTTTACAACTGGTAAAAATGTATGCCAATTGTAGATGCCAGGGCTTCAGTCTTAGTCCGGAACTCTTTCCCGGTATAAGCCTAGTGCTGTGCCATTATCGGCATGTTAACACGTTGTCAGCCGATAGAGTAAATTACGCTTTATTTAGACTGGCGCTAGCGTAGTTCCGACCTACAATATGTTAACATCGGGCCAAAGGCCGAACTCGTGCCAACGTACGTGGCTGCTTGTAAGAATGAAAACAAGCAGAATAGGAAATAGAAATCGTGAAAATTAAAATTTTATTATTGTTTTCACAGGTTATCAAGAACAAGCAATGGGAGTCTCTGGAATCGATATGAGTCGCGGAATTTCATTCTTGAAGATAAATTAATTTGTTTCTCGCTCGCAAATCAGCAATAAGGTAAAAATTTCAATTTTTAGTTTTTCAGATAAATCATCAACTATCGTTATTTTATTTTAAGGATTTTTCAAACTTTTTCACATTTTTCTCTTTTAAATGATAAAGTTTCATCCTCTACCCCGGTAGGTCGAATACTCGAGATTTCTCCACACGACTTTCTAGACATAAAATCTCACATGTTAGCAGTGATATGTCGCTACTCCAGTGTTGGCTTAACTCTGGCCGGGTCACTTCTCTGGGCGTTTCGTGGAGATCCATGTGGGGTATTTAATAACCCTAAGTTACTTTTGCCTCCAAGACTGCTTCTAATCATGTTTTTGATTAGGTAGTTATGACAATGAAGTTCGGCTATTACGACTCCGCTTGTAACGATCGACCGCATATTGCATCCTACTTGCTCCCTTAGGTTTGATGCGAATATAAATACATCCCTGCATATTTTCATTTTGCTTGTCACGTCGTCCGTTCAGTACGACGTCATTTCCCTGTCCCTTGAATATCCTTATACACAGACTCCACTGCATATATATCTAAACAGCCAACATAAGTCTCAGTATGATGTTTATCATAAAAACTATTTGAAATTTGTTGTCATTCCCGAATAGTACGTACATCTAGGTAAAGCATGACATATGGTCAATTTAATTATTTTTAAAATTAACTAGGATTTTTGGTTCTCCGCCTGAATCGGCTGGGGTTAAGCCTGACTCAATATATGGCGCAGTCTCGGATTGAGATTACAAATCAATCGTCAGTGCCCTTGTATATAGGATCTATGCTCGCCCATTTACCAGCGTCGGCAAACCCTACCTAGTACATGGCATTCAATTCAGCTTCAATTACTAAAAGGGACACGCAGTCGTTCAATTTGAATACGTCAATAATAATGTCCATATATTTCCAGATTACACCAATTTTATTTAAAGTTTTCCAAAAAAATTCTCTTCGTGCATAGATGAAGTTGCAGAACAAATTGTACACAGTTGTACAACATAATTATGGAATGTGTGTCATTTGTTATAAGTACGATGCACCAGATCAATTCTGAGTGAAACGATTGTTAGGCTATAGGCAGTTATCGTCGTTTTATTTGTAATTAGCATATAGGATAAAGCAAAATGCACCGATGCAATATGAATTCAGTATGACAGATTTGGCTGAGGTGTACTGAGATGTGCATTATCAGCATTAACTGCATCTCAATACGGGTCTAATCTTATTTCAAGCAATTAGGTCGAAATTTGGTAAAGCACAGCTTCATCTTTCTAATCTGCCCCATACACGTCGTGAACCTATCGTGCATTATTAGTAAATTTATTTAAAGTTTCATCAATGACCGTTCCTGATATGATGCATGATATTTATACGAAATGTATAAATAGATACTGGCTAGTAAAATGGATTCTTTCCAAATTTAACGAAAGAATCTTTATCATTGCTATCGTGGAAAAACTATATAGGCCAACATAGAAGTTAAGGTGTATGTTACTTAAATTAAATTATGTAACCGTGCAAAAGTTATGATCGATATTAACTGGGTAACAAAGCAGCTTCGCAGGTAAAACGTGAAAAAAGGAATGATTTCCGTAATTTACGTCGTCATCCTTCTGAACTCCTTTGCATGAAAGTGAAAACTACTGCGAATATTGTTATGCAATAATTTGTAATCGAGAAAATTAACATGTTCTTACAATTAGATTGCTAACAGTCTTTTCATAAAAGATCCTCTTCTTTCAAACATTCAACATTCTTTCATTGTACTTTAGCACAGATAAATCATTCTGTGAAATTCTTATTGAGCAAATATTCGGATTAATTCTAGAGACGAAGTTTTATTTGCAATGAGTAACTTCAAGTAATCATGATTATACAATTCCATGTAGAAGCCACTTGACGTATTTCACAATATTCACGTAGATTATGCATGTACTCTACATGATTTTATTCTTATTATTGCACTATTTCGAAAAATAGTACATGTTTAAAAGACTTCATTAGGACATAACAAATAATTATTAAAGTAATGGATACTCTGAAAAGACTTAGATCCTAGACAGCACATAAATCCTAAAGTCATCTTTATGATCCCTAAAAGACAACTTCTGGACAGTGTACGGTGGCTGGGATGTAACGGGTGGCATTATGCATGAAAATAATTATCAAGCATGACGTGCATTGATTTAAAAATGAATCTAACAAAAATAACTTTTAGGTTGTAATGTTGAACATTGTTAATTCGTACTATTTATACTATTTTGTTAAATAATCAGTTGAAGGCCGAAATAGTATTTCACAACACGTGCAACAGATTTTTGTATAACATGCCCGGAATAATTTTAATTTTTCCATTGATACGAGGGAAACATTATAAACTAAACAGCAAAATATTTCATTATTAAAATAATGATTCGAGCGATCACATCAATTATTATCAATAAGGGGTTATGTTCAGAAAGGAAAGCACTGCGGGTTTTATTTACAATCGATTGATAATTAAATCTAATTATGAGTTATTACGATACAATACTAATAATTGAAAAGTAAATATAGACACAATTTATCGCAGCTTATCATTTCTCTTCCGCTTTGAAGGGGACATGATTTATACGTAGTATCATCGGAGCACGAAATTGTTGAACTACTATTGGGGTACTACTAATGATGTATACATGTATGGACTAAACATCATCATTCCAAATTTGAATATTGAACAAATTATTTTGAAAAATTTATCATATATAGATATAGTATTGAACCTAAATAAAGTACGAGATATTTCCCATCTCTATTTCCACTTTGAAAATGAAACGGAAAAAAATCGAAATACAACTCGATTAGCAGCAACTTGGTCATATCAATTTGTCATACAATAGATACTAAATTATATATCTGAAAAATAAACTTGACCGAACATAAATCAACGAAAGTATTTTTAAATTGATTGGTCTATTGAAATACATTGGAGTCCTCATCTTACATTACGTAACGAAAAGTTAAGGACGTTACGCAGTGATTCTGTTATGCTTATTTCCTTATTTCATTAATTGTTCAATCGAACTAAAGTCCAGGGTTCCATTGACACTAGAGAGCAGTTATATAAGAAAATGTATAAATCTTTCGATACGTTCTGGTTCTGGTTCTGGTTCTTCTCAATGTTACCACAAAACTAATAAATTCCTAAACTGGTACTAAATAAAACCTTCTATCGCTTATCTTAGGATACAACAATTAATATTGGTGTATACATACATTTAGAACATGTAAAACGAGCCGCAAGTTGAAACTTGCAATTTGCTTCCTCCGAATCGTAGGTATAGTGTACGAAGTCCCTACATAAGGAGGAAGCATTTTCATTTTTTTTAATCTTTGACATCCTCATAGATGAATCTTCATTTACTGCCGACGATTCACAGGAAGCAAATTGCAAAAGTTAAATCCTTGGTTTCCTCATATAGGGACTTCAAAATTCAATAACTTGAATATATGTAGAATCCAATCCGTTTTGCCGATCTCTGTCAAATTTTATACATATCACTGCTGAATGATGTTCTATACTTTTGGAAAGTTAGAGCTCAATCGGTTAAGCTGGACGGGAGTTATATTGATAAATTTGATTTTTCGAAAAATTCAAAATATCATAAAATCTCTTTGTCAGGAACTATTTGGACGAGTATCACAAAATTTGCGATCACTAGAGTGATTACGTCCTTTTTTTGGGAACTTTCAAAACGACATAAAACCCAAACTACAGCTTTAATCATTACGAAAATGTATGGTCAATGAATTACACCCTGTACTTGGCCATTACACAAGTACACGCACACAGAGGCGCGCCCGCGCGCGCGCATATATCCGGACATTTTCTCCAAATATATTTTGGCACACGTTTGGCACACTTTAAACATGGTGACATGAAGATCTTGAAAGAAAATTTGTCCACCGTCACATAATTTCCTCTATGAGGAAGCAAAATAGCTAAATAATCTTAATTCACAATATTTTTAACACGCCACTCATAAAACTATAAGGGTAGACTGGGTACGATTGAAACGGTGGACGGTTGAAACAAAGCGAATATCTCGACACCGTGCGTGATGTGGTGAGGGGTGCAAGGGGAGAACGAAGCGGGCAACAAGTCGAAACACGAATTTTAGTGTTGCGTCGCTCTTCGCGCGCTGTGCTTGTGTATTTGTATATAGGAGGCTCCATTGTATTTTTTGACGGAAAAGTAAGTATTTTTTGTTCGCACATTTTTGCAATTAATATGGTTTTATTAAAATAAGAGTATTGAGAGTTTTGTATCGTTTTAATTGAAGTTTGTAGAATATGGCTGTATGATTAGTTTTTATTCAAATTTATTATCTTTCTTACCGTGAACCGTTTTATACCTAGAAGGGGGGTTGGGGACATGAATCATCATCATCAGAAGAAGAGGAATGCTACTGCCTTGTTTGTATGTTAGCATAGTCAGAAAGCAGACCGAGGGAAAAATGGATACAATGCACAGAATGTAAAATGTGGGCGCATGAAGAGTGCACAGAAAGTAGTCTTATTGTTAGTTATATTTGCCACAATTGTAATAGTAAATAAAAGTAGTAAAAATACCTTAAGTATTTTTGTTTAAAATATTGATTTTTACAAAAATAATAAGTCCTTAGTTTTTTCTTAACCTATTTTACAGCTGAAGTGCTAAAGCTTTTTTTTTAAGCTATTGAATTTTATTCTCTTAAACAAAAAGTATCAAAGGTTTGTTTTGTCATTTGTTTATCTATGCATAAAAATGTAGATGTTTATAGAAATAATGTTTTGCAGTTTTACTCAAAGTGTTTTGTTAGCTGGAGTCCTAAAATCTAGTTAATAATAATTAATGCTGTTGAATTTTGAGAAATATAATAGCAAGTAGTACACAAACATTACAAAAAAATAATCGTCACCAACATCTGATTATTATATAATTTAAGGTGTACTTAATATAAACCTTTGAAGACTGATTAAAAATAATGTTAGATTATAAGTATCGCGAAGGACTTGAATATTAATAAAAAAATATTTCTAATGTTCAACTGTGCCATTACGAGTCGTAAAATGTTATTAGACGATGAATAAAACATGTTCATTTATTGTATTTTGTGTTTATTGACCCCAGTCACTGTTTCAATTGACCCTGGCACTGGGACGGTTGAAACAAATTACATTTTTTTTTTAATTTAATTTTACACATAAAATACAATACAGTGATCTCAAATAATATTGCCCATTAGTAGACAGATATATGGTCTTTTGTTTAATATGTATTTCCGTCATCGCTCGCTTAACTAATCTCGTTGCAATGGACAATAAACGCTAAAATGTTCCAACCGTACCCAGTCTACCCTACTCATTTATTTCCCCTACAAAAATATGGTACTCTTCTATTGAAACGGAGATTTTGTAAAAAGTGCGGAAAGGTTTAAGTCTCCCGATAGACATTTCTATGGAAAAAAAATACTCCGCAAAAAAATTTACAATTGATAACATATGACGTTTCAGCGATGCTTATCGTCTCTGCGTCATTGGTTTTATTGTCATTGTTTCAATGTTTCTTTACCTTGCTACATAATTTCGTTGCGACACATACGTTGAAATATATTTTGAATAATATTTTATCACGTCCCCTTTCTTTTAATGAAATAAAGTACTACAATAATATCGATTGTTTAAAATTCATATAACTCGATAGTGCTTTCACACGACGCTCGAAAATATTAATATCCACTACCAAGTTTAGATCACTTTGATGATGATAGAATACAAGTTGTTTGTCCCGCTTATGAAGATTAAGTAAATAAATAAATATATATATATATTTAAGATCAATCTAACGGTAATTTATTTTCTAGAACATAATAATTAATTTGCAATTCATCTTTGTTTTGATAATATGAAATTTAAATGTCATTATGTGAATTGAATATAACCAAGATCTATTCTGATAAAATAGACACGTATATATATATTTAGGTTTCATATCGGTGTTACTGGCTCTGTTAAAGCGTAAAAATAAATTGTCAACCGACAAAAAATTGAATAAATCAACCTAAATTAAAATGAAACGCAATGCAACCTTTCAATGACCCTGACAATAATAAATTTGTGTTGACCATATATTCCTTGACTGCGATTCTATTTCTAGAGCACGAAGGCCTCCGAATTCAATTGAATAATAATAAGCAATCAGATTCAAGAAGACAGATCGATATATACAGAATTTAGTTTAATGATGTCCAATTTAGACACGAGCGACATGCTAAATTCACAGAAGATATCGGTAAGTCGCTCCTCGTTCGACAAAAACGTTCGCAATGTATGTATGTATATGTATATGTAATGAAATCTATATTTTGTATGAAACATTTTAATGTTGTTGTACATTCATATAATAATTATTTCTGAATAACATATCGTTAATCATACCATTTATCTTCCTTAACTCTTCATGGTCACAACTGTCAAAGTAACCCGTACGATGATTTTAAGTCCAGAAACGGAATTTTCTGTCTGGAAAATGCGGCTGTCTCCTACATTTACCTGAGACTATTTTTTTTGTCAAAATGCCACATTTCATATGTACAGACTGTAAATCGAAATACAATATTGCTGTATTTTACTCAAAAGGAATACAATATTTTCAGCACATACCATGTATCAAAACAGATCGTCCTCATCTTTTAAGGTTTTCGAAATTCTCGCTAGCAGAAGTGCTGAGAAATTATTCTTGGTGTCTAAGATTAATCTTGCTCGAATTGAACACTTCACTTCGTGAATATTCTTAAGGAACAAATCTATTCTAACTTTCAATTCACGTTGTTTCTGAATATTTCGCATAAGGCGAGTGTGATTTTTTGATTTATGACAAATTCACGGT
Source organism: Trachelus tabidus (assembly GCA_030142655.1). Classification (NCBI taxonomy): domain Eukaryota; kingdom Metazoa; phylum Arthropoda; class Insecta; order Hymenoptera; family Cephidae; genus Trachelus; species Trachelus tabidus. The sequence continues at coordinate 65,307 of JARQTI010000701.1, forward strand.
GCATCTCGCCCTTTTGTGCAGAGAACTTTTCTTTTTTTCAAAGATTAGCAAGTGGAGATTTCGCTATCACTTTCACTCAATCCCTAAAGTTTTTGTGAAACTTTTAAGGACGAATTCTGAGAAATCATTCTGGATTTGTAGAATCAGCTTTTCTCTTGAGTATATTGATGCGGCGGAAGCCGACAACATAACCCTTGCAATTCCTGGATTCGACCTCAAGGTCAAAGGATGTTCCCGCATAATGGTTACTGGAGGCTATTGACTAATTCAAATTTTGAAGAATATTAAACAAACAATATCTGCAATTTTTTACATTCTGAAAATCGGATTCAAATGAAGGCTTGCAAATTTCCTGGAATCGAAGCGCTGACAAAAGCAAAATTTCTTGAGTCGAACTGAAAGTCCAAGGGGCTTGCGAAATACGGCTGCTGTCTGGAATCTGCATTAAGTCGAGGAAAGAGAAAATTATCGAAAATTCTAGAAGCTTGTCGAGGACGAGGATTGAGGGGATTGCTGCAAAAAATTAGAGAGGGCTGCCGATTCTGAAAACGATCTTGTACGATTTAGCACCGACAAGAATCATCGAAGGCTTAGAATATTCTAGAAAGTTCAAGAAGCTTCTAGATCGTCTGCAACTGCTAAAATTGGAGGTACAGATACTGGAATCGAAAGCAGAATTTCTAGAATTCACCCCGAATTCCTGAAATCGAAGGGCTCGACAAAGTCGATTCAGCATGGACAGGACCCTTCCAACGTTCTCGAAATTTTGGTTAATTTCAGTGCAAGAATCTTTAAATTAAGAACTCGCCCACTTATAATACTAATGTAGTATTAGATAGAAAGAAAAAGTACTTGTCCGTTCACGATAGCCAAGCACTGCCATAAAGTCAGTCCAGGATTTCGCACGACATACCCTTCGTGAGACAGAAGGAGACCTGCAAGGGTGAGCGAATTATACGTTGTTATTTTACCCGTTGCTTTTCGATCGCTCGTTTCCGCTTTAGTTAGTTAGGATCGTAGTAAGACGCTACGACTCCTAAGATCCGTTCCAGGATATACAAGAAGAATTTATTAAACATTTTAATCGCGTTCTATAGATCAATTTTCTTTCATCTCAATCTGTCTCTCGAACTTCAAAAGAAAGTATGGACATTTCATTAGAATACGTGAAATAAACTAATATCTACCCAGCGAGTACAAGTCGTAGAAAATTAGCAGAGAATCTGCTAACTTCAACTGCAGTATTTAAAAACACGACTGACAGGCTTGTGCAAGGTAAGCAAAACGTTCGCGGTAGAAAAACAAGCATGGATGCATAGAATCTGCGTAGCAGTCGTAAGTAGACGTTTCCATTGCTATTTTCTATAGGTGTCGTAGTGAGTATTCTTCTTATAATTCCTATAACTTGCGGTGTGCCGACAGTGCGATTCTTATGTAAATATCACTATATAGTGCGCACAATACATTATTGAAACGCTTATGTGAAAGATTTTTTGCAATTTTGCAATGTGACAAAATTTGATACTTAGCAACATCGAGGAATTGCTATAAATGGTAATTGCGTCGCGAATATAATACTAATCTCATATCAATGATTTTGGGTGTGTATCGTATATGATACGATTTCGCAGAGTGTACTTCTTTCGGACATGATAAATATCTTAACGAAGTCGTGAATTTGAAGGTTTTGATTTCAATGATTCAGTAAGCGTTTGATAATCATGTACCCACTACATAGATAATCTCTAATTACAGATAACACAGATTTTGGATAACTTATATTAGACATTTCTTAAAATTTTCGTACGATTAAATAAAACCAATTATAGTATTGTCTCGATAACGGGTAACGGGTGGACGAAAATATTTTCATTGAAAAATCGATATGTTTAATTTAAATACAATTCAGTTATATAATATAAACAGATATTATATTTATTCAGCATAATTTCTGCAGACACATTAATGAATTCCAGCAAAAATTGTAATAGAATAATAGTATTGGTTTCTGTAATTTTACTCATGAAATACGAAATCCGTCAAATTCTACGGGTCTCGTAACTCTAATGTTAAATTATTATCATTTATCAAGCATTAGTGTTTAATCAAATGTATATATACAACGATGTGCATCAATATTGATTATACAAAATATGCCCAAAAGCGTTCAGAAATATTTCTGATGCTGTTACAAGGTAGCTGGGATAAAGCTCTTAGATATTTGCTAAAATTCAGCGGGAAAGCATCTACGACTAACAAATTTGATTTTTATATAAAAAATGTGTCCAACCTTGGAATCGTTCTAATGCATTAAAGAGAACTAGTGTCCAATGAAATCTTTAGATATACCCCCCTCCCCTCGCCCCTCAAATCTACCGCTAATTCACTAACTGCCCGAGTCCCATTTAATGAGTCCTGTTTCGATTCCTTTATCTTCTTCTTTCAAACAAAAACAAATCATCAGACCCGATGCAGGAACTATTTTGGGCTGAGTTTATTAAGGGAATAGACAAGTTATAGGCAAGTGTCCATTTAGTACAACGGTAAGTTTAATCATAAACTCATGCATGTCACGTCACTAAGATCATATAACGTTTTGATAATAGTACAGACAGCCGCAAAGTAGAAGTTGGTATTAATTGATAAGGCTAATCGCACGTGTTATATAAATCCCTGACTCCATCCCCGACTCTTCTTCCATATTATGCTTAACAGTAGGTTCTGACTCAACAAACTGCAATTCAACTGCATGACTCACGATAATACGTTAAACAATGGCGCAAATACCGAAAATACCCCCATTATGAGCATGTGATTAATACGTAGTTATACGTCACTCAACAGATTTAATTGAAACGACAACGTGAAATACATTACATTTGAAACTTATCTGTTACATCTTCCGCGTACGGTGAGGCGTTGCATATGATTGCGCAACAAGATTGTTGAAATCTTCGTTATTACTTATTACCGTAATTACTCGAAAGGATAACTCACTTTCTAGTAACGACATAACATTTTTTAATCATAGCACAATTAAAATTAAAAAGTTAAAACCTGCTTAAAGAGCAGGTCGATTCTAGGAATTGCCAGGACTTTTATCGGTGTTGCAGTATCAAATTATTCGAAAGAAACATTGATTTTAAGAATCTTGAACAATTTCTCGAGGTTTTGATTCCACTGCAGAACTTAGTGAATGTACCTCAAACGGAACATGATCTTATTAAAGATGAGATCAATGATGGAATCAAAAAAGAAATAAAAAAAGACGTAAAAGCGGATGATAGAAAGAAGCTGTTCTCCAGGTCAACAATTAATCTCATTCTATATTTTCTTTCAATCTTTCGTATGCTGATGATCTTGTATTCCTTTCGAGCTTCTAGCTCGGATAACTTGATTGTTGTAAGAAAATTTTCAATTTTTGAGAATCTCAATTTTTCTCACTTTAGATGAAGTCTCATCGAATCTTTTATGAGTCGATCGGTATGTCCCTTCACTTGAATCAAAAGTTTTACTTCATCAATATTCCTGAACACCAAATCTATTCTACCTTTCAATTCACGTTATTTCGCGATGTTTCGCACAAGTTGAGCGTGATTATTTGATTAACGAATCGTTCACAGTGCAGCTCGTCCTTTCATACAAGGAACCCTTCTTTGTTTAACCTGGCGCTCATCGTCTTGATATAATAGTGGGACTTCGATAATCCAACTTCTATAAGTCGAAGTCCCTGTATAAGACTATGAATCTTCGAATTTTTTAATGCTCCGCCTCTATAACTTAAAAACTCTGATAGGTCGAAACTACGATAACTCGAAGCATATTTCGGTTTGCTTAAGATTCGAGTTTTCAAAGTTCCACTATAGCACCAAGAACCCAAAGGGCATCACAGCACTTAATTTTTTGTATGTCACTGAAATATCGCTGCAGATTTTAATCTAGTGTCTATCAAGCGCATGTGTCATTACTAAATTGAATGGCACAATAAACGATTAGTATGGACTTCACTAAAGCTATAATAAAAAAAAACATAGAAATATATCTATGTCATACATGTGACTAAGGTTGTGTGAAAAGAGTAAGTGACTGGCACCGGGTAAAAGATTGACAAATGACGGGTTCTTTTAAAACCATTATCATTCCAGCAATACTGACGGTTGGAGTTTTAGTTATCGTTATCGGTCTAACCCATTTCCTGGAATCTTTCGGAAACTATTGAAGATTAAACTCCAGAAATCGTTTGAGATTCTTCAGGGTTCCTTCTCATGAAAACTTGTCAAAAAGTCGACTTTTTGTTTGCCTATTCAGATAGTATAACGTCTCAAGAATACTGTGTTCAAGCATTTCGATGAAATTCGTTACGGTTAAAATTCCTACAGCCTTAAAAGTGACTGAGGATCGGAGCATAGGTAGGGACAGCGAGCAAATATAATAATAATTTCATATAATATAATATATAATCATAATATAATAATATTAAAAAAAATAATATAAAATAATATAAAAATAATAATTTCTGTGCAAAATAATACGGCAAAGTTAACGGAACAACTAACGAGGGAAGTGTCAACAAACTATAACTTGGCTGGATTTTTTCACAAAATATCAACTGACGCAAACCCGCGACACGATTGCAAGTATTTGCAATGCCAGGCTGCCAATGCAGAATACTCGCACAAACCACCTCTGGATCAGGAAGTTTAAGATATCATTAAACCGATACTGGAAGATTTAAAAATTGAGGAGTTATTGAAACTTTGTTTGGGTAGAAGCACTCAAAATAAGAACGAGAGTTTCAATAAATGCGTATGGCAACTTGCGCCCAAAGACGTTTTCGGAGAAAAAAATAATATTGAAATTTCGGCTTGGACTGCAGCATGTGTTTTCAGTAAGGATGCATGACTTCCCTGAGGATATTAGAAGTAATGCTTTTACTAACTAAATGCTTTTAGTAGTCAACGAAATCAAGAGCGTATCGCATCAGCTGGCTGCCTAAGCAGCGAACGATTTAAGGAGTTCAGAATGTATAGAAAACAGATAACAGTGAGTTGGAAGTTGATTTCGAAATAACCGAGGGATTGCTAAATGGTGCAGAAATAGCTGATTCAAGGTAATTAATCCAAACATCATTTAATTCGCGTAAAATAAACCGATAAACTCTAGGTAAAACTTTAAACGCGTTTTTCTCGAAACATTTTTTTAACTGGCGCCGCAATAACGAAAAAAAGTTTAATGACCGATTGGGATGAGTGAGGTTTCATTTTACGCAAAAATGAACTAATTCTGGCCTTATCGACAATTATAACTTTTGAAACAAAACATTTATTGTATCTCCTATTTTTCATGAAAAAAAAAAATTTATACAAGTTTTGTGTTTAAAAGCCTGTCAATCATTGCCATTTTGTTCTTTTTGGAATCTTCGTAGATAAGGCCAGAATTATCATTCTAATGATCGAAAAACAATTAAATATTTTTTCAGAACACCTGGTGACGTATTAGGATGGCGCTCAGTAAGGGGCAGTTTTAAAACAGATCGGTGCAATCAACGCCATCTACAAGATGAACCGACAGGAAATTAAAAAAAAGTTTCGTGCGCGATTAATGTATAAATAAAGCCTGAAAGTTTTATTTCTCTATCTATCACCGATTCCTTGAAAGAAAATCTAAAAAATCATTCATTTGTCGACCCTTTTAATAAGAAAGAACCCTTACAGTCAGCTTTTCTTTTGAATAATCTGATATTGGAAAACCGACCAGAGTCCTGACAATTCATCTATCTCAATAATCAAGGTCAAGAGGGAATTCGGATGAAGATTTTAGAAGCTTTTCCCGGGTTTAGGGGAAAAGAAGGCTGCAACAAAGCGTCATTTGAGAGGTCTGCCGGTTCTAGGAAAAATGCTCCACGATTTAGCGCGGACACGAACCGTGGAAGGTTCCAAAAGATTCTAAAAGCTTTCCAATCATGCGCAATTCCTAAAACCGATCATAAATTCCTCGAATCTAACGCAAAATTGCTAGAATCAATCCTAAATTCACAGAACTTAGAAAGTCGATGATATCACTTGAAGAAATCACAGGGCTCGAGGACGTCAAATTAGCAAGGGCACAAACCTTCGAAGGCATGAAATAAAAAATGGAAAAACCGGCATTCTTTAGAATTGAACAAGGAATGCAACGGCACTACTCCAGCGCATTTCATATCGAAAACCCTGTATGCTTCATATCAATAATTCAAATTTTCGTAAATACAGGACGATGAAATAGTACATTATGATACAAGTGCGAGAAGTTATAGGAATCACCAACCCGCACGCGTATCATATACTATTTTTTGCAAAACCGTACGGAAACTTCGCAGCTTATGCCCCAAAAAGAAGCACAAAACGGCCAATTCTTGATGAGTTCACAGAGTGCAGGATTCATCAAGAATGGACCATTTTGTACTTATTTTTTGGTGCACAAACTGCAAACTTTTTACCCAAACCGACAACGAGGGTTGCCGCGAGGAAACATGGAATGATAATAATAACAATACTTTAATTCTATATAAATTCAAAGCTCCTTGACTCACTCTCAGCGCTCAGCAATTATATTCTTCAAATTGACAGCTGTCGAAATCTGTTAAGCGTATACAAGCTTATTCACTACAAACGCACCAGCTGAAATTGGCCACAAATGAATGGTTTCATCTCAATCAGAACAGTGTGACATCATTAGAGAAATGAAATGTAACGTTATAACATTATTAACATCATGAGATTCAGAATCTTACATCTGTTTAACAAGGTCACACTGCCTCGACTAATGGATTGTTCATCGCGTCCAACTTTAGCTGATGCGTTTGTCATGGATAGCCTTGTATATGTATATGGATATCACAAAATATTCATTTTTACCCGAGATTGCCTTATTTGCGCTCTAAATGTTCTATGCAAGTAAACGGATAAGAGAAAATTTTAAACCCAGCTGCCGTCCGACGGATCTTTACAGCTGTCTACATTTTTCAACCATGAAATGTTTATTATTATTGTTCATTGCTTACGAATAACATTACTTTTAGGTGTTCAGGTATTCCAAATTATCCAAGTCCGATATTCAAGTACTTGGGAGTGTGTGAAATTAGCACCGCTAGCTTCGAATTAAGGGGTCATTCCTGTCCAAAAACTGTAAAGAAGAGTAAATTTTTAAACTTTTTTGTTTAAAAAATAACGTATACAGGTTCAAAACTTTATGCAATTTATAAGGATATTTTTGAAATATGTGAAAAACATTTTTAATGCATATATATTATGATGAGTTGTGAGATATAAATTTTCATATCAAAAAATGAAAGAGTATTTTAAAAACCTTTTCCTGTATGCCAGTACATTTTTTTCCAAAAAATTAAACTTGTGTTAAGTTGCGATAAGCCAGGGAACTATTGTACCACGAACCTTAATTTAATACCTGTTGTTGTTTTCGAGACAACAATCGTTTCGAAACAAATTCTTCGTAACCACGAAAATAATTGCGATTTTACAATTTAAACAAATTTATAAAATATTGTGCTCGGCTAGTATTAACAAATTTTTCTTAAAAGAAAACCTCAGGCCAACTCGTATTATACCGCTAAGGCTTCACTTGTACGTAAACATTGATTACGGCGAGATAAGCAAATGGTTTTTAGTACCATCTTAGGTTGTGCTAAGTTTTGCTTGTCTAATGCAGCGAGGTACAATTCAACGCAATTCTGATGTCATACAAATTTTAGTGTCAATCATTACAGATGAATCCTTAGTAGTACAATCCAATCTAAAGAATCGTCCTGAAAAGATTCACCAATAAGGCGAGCAGAACGCAGCGCAACCTTGTATTTTCTAAATTTTCTAACTTACAGAAAATTTGAATTTGCAAACTTTTCTGTAATTTCCTAGGCCTATTTCGAATTACTTGTCACGATTTCAACTATGGCTCTATAAATATAATCATCGAATTAATAATATAATGTAAACTCTATAATATAATAATCGAGTCAATCAATTTTAAGTTAGGTTAAATATGAATTATCTAATCTGAATTAGGATCAATCCACCTATTACGAATGAGTCTCATTGTCAGATTAATTTGTGTCTCATGTATGTCGTGTACATACAAATAACTATGCACGAACGTGAATACCACAAAAATGTGAAACATTGACTCAACATTTTAAATTCGTCTCTGGTCCGAATTAGGTGCACGAACTTAATATGAATCGAAATGTCAAAATTTTATATAGTTGATTTTCAACGTGAAAATACAAAGTTTACACGCCTGAATGTATGTTTACGATACATAGCAATACAATTGTTAAAAGAAAGAGAATTGAATAATTGAAATTAAGAAGTCCAAAGTTAAACATCGGTTCAACATATTATTAATTTAATAAAATGTACTACTATGATGTCTAAATTACAATAAAACAGATAAAGTCAAAGCGTAGGTAACACTTAGAGATGAGTTCGCCAATACAAGACCACCGCTTAGATTAGACATCACGAAACGACAGTTTTTACGGTACTTCGCATTTCATCTACACGCTAAGTTTGGTCAAATAAATTATCATGAAAAGTAGATTCTGGGTAACTTCAAAGGCTCATACCAATTTATTTCCTTACACTGTTAATGATAACACATTGATCTACCAATTCCAAAAGCAATTTTTTCACGTATTTGAGTATATCTCAACATATCAGAAATAAAGTATTTACTGTAATTTTTAGTGCTCTGTTATCGTTTTTTATACAAAATTACAAGTACTTATTTATAGTTAATATTATTATTGTTATTATTATTATTCTATATAATTCAATCTCTTTTATTATATGCGATATTCATAGTTTTGAAGAACTTCGTAGTTTATCCGAAAAAAAAAGCGTGTTATACTGTTCATCATCAATACATTAGAACGTCTTTTCTGGTTTTCGATGGCGTTTCTTGCGTTCTGCTTTCCACTTCCTCCTTTCGTATTGCTGCTTTTGTCCTCGTATAATGCCATTGACTTGACGTAGTAACACGCAGTACGGATTAGCGTTTGTAGTCCATGAAAGGAAGGCCGTTGGTATTAAGAATAAAAGAATTCAAGGTACAGAACATGCAAGTGCCTATTTAGAGAACATTAAAACCTATATCGTGTCATACTTCGCTTGTGTCTTTTGAGGTAAAAGAAGTCTTTCTACAATCCATCACAGCTTTATGTCCCTACATACGAATATCAATGAAGAATTTTTTTCTTAGCCTAATGAAACCAATAACTAGCCTGTCATTAGTTGCATTTGAAGTAAGCTGAAATAAACAAAATATGTTTTGCAGAATTTGCTTTAAGATGCTTTGTACGAGCTGTATAGTCCCATCACGTGAAAGTGAAAATGAAAAAAGTTTTTAACAAATGTAAAGCATGAAATTGACACTCGTAATCAGAAGGCTAGATGTGAAAAGTAGGAAAGTGCCTCTAACATAAAAATAATAATAGTTGTAAAATTATTAACAGTGAAGTTTCGTTGCTCAGAGGTCGTTCCTTGAACCATTTTTCTGAAGAAAAATCTACATCACTTGTCCGATATCAATGTACTATAGCTTATTTTATTCTGTCAACGATTCTCTAGAAATCTATCGGATTAAATTTCTCGATTAGCACTATTGTTCCTCAGGAATTCTTGCCAAAGATATTGTTTGTTACATCATAGTATAAACAAATAGCTACATTCTTAAACCATCGATTTTTAGACAAAATCTATTTCGGCGATTCCCTAAAGAATTTTTTGAAGAATAAAATGAGCTATAGTACATTAAAATCGGATACGTGATGTAGATTTTTTGTTCGAAAAATGGTTCAAGGTATGACCTCTGAACAACTAAGCTTTTGTTGTTTCACTGCTAATAATTTAAAAATTATTATTTCTTTTAATGTCAGAGGCACTTTGCTTTTTATCAAATGTAGCTTTCTAAATGTGAATTTCATGCTTCACACACTTTTTTTTTTTTTTTTCATTTTCACTCTCACACGATGGGACTACCGCTCGTAGTACTTTAATTGAAAAAATAAGTCAGAATTACAGGTTCATCTATGTACAGTAGCAGGCGATTATTCGATATTGCTTTATTAGACATTCTAGATCCATTCAAGGTAATAGCTTATTAAACTTGTTGACAAAATTATAAACAAAGTGGATTTCCCTTGAATCACTTTTAACAATTGTCCATTGCACATATAATAAAAAACTATTAAATATAATTTAATTTTTTCTGACTTTATACCCATTCTTATCAAGGGCTAAAGAAAACAATAAAGTATAAACTAAAGTATTATATATAGTACAAATTCAATCAATTCGATTAAATCTGATAGTCCATCAAGGAGCATCAAGTCAAACAAGAATCTGAATTTCTGTTGTCATCAGTAGACCCCTCAACCATTCTCCTTTCACTCAGTAAGTATTATGGACACGTGTTTCAGTACAGTAAATAATAGAAATTGCAGTCCAATAACTATGCATATCGTATAAAATTTATGTAAGTTATAGATAGAGGTTTTTAATTTTTAAAAGTAAAAGTATAATCTTATAACAGCTACTCTGCAATATACAAAATTTCGCATAGTGGTACATATTTAAATATCTTATTCATCTGTCGAGTCTTTATACATGGACTGAACAACTTTCCGGTTGCACTTTGAGAAGCCACGGTTTTGCTTTCGTGGTGTAAGAACTTTGCCGGCCGAGCACGTGGCTATCACGTGGAGAATGGCCACGAGATTGGCTGACTGTATACATCACGGCCACACACACAGCTACAGCACACTATAGTCAAGCTAAATTCTATATGCTGTTGCCTGTGATCTGCCTAGCCACACGTATTCACACATAAGAACCATACACACGTACATTTCCCCGTATCCATCTGACACACCACATACACACAACTGACTTGTGACGCATATCTATACGTATCTATGAAACTAACTACATCTACTGGCACCTTCGCATACAATCTAATACAACAGCACGTGCTCTCCCAATGGCGTAGACAGCATTTTCATTTCGGTCACCAATCTTTACCTACAAGCATCTTACCATCTTTTTATTTATCGAAAATTTGAATACAGCTCTTTATGATACTTGGCAGCGAGAATTTTTATGAATAAACATGACTTATCCTTTCATTATTCGTTCTCTGATCTACACACTGTAACTATAGGATAACGGGAACTCTATATTGCTTTCAAAATTATGTATAAGCTTTTGAAGTAACGACACGTCTGGCGTGGAACGTTCAGTCGCTGAAGAGTTTCAGGTTGCATGAAGATGACGTTTACAACAAGAATTAAAATTACAAACATAAGCAGCGTAACCGTCATTGGGTTTCTATTTAAATTTATATTGAAGCCATGTAACCGCGATACGTGTCAGTTTCATTTCTTTGTCATGTTCCAGAACCCTTGCTGTATCGACAACTATTGCGGATATTTACATTCATAAGGGGCCAAAACATGTAAGAACGTAGAATTTATATGCTTCACACTGACGAAAGTGTGCCTACGCATATATCTATCTGTAGGAAAGTCTATAAATAAAGGATATAGGCACGAAAGAATAGGACTACGTGAACGTAACATAGGCGCACTTGTATAAATCTACGCTACTCTCCTAATCGACTTTAAACTTCAGCGACTCCTCTCAAACGTCTGTTATATTTTATTTTGGGTCATGTGAGATTCTGTGTTTTATTTTTTGAACCTATACATCTCTTTGCTAAAGAAAGGCTTGCATTAACTTTATTACGTGCGGTACTTTTCGAGAGAATAATGTATTCTTTATCACTTATACGCACTTCAATATAATATCAAAAATAAGGACTTTGCATCGTTTTCAATATTCTTTTTCAGCATTTAGTTCACTTCTATGTCTAGACCAGTGCTTAACCAAATCTAACCTAAATTAGGATATAGATGGAGTCAATGAGAATACGAAGGTTCCTATCGTACTCGTCAGCGGAAACAGTGAAATTTTAAACACAAGAATAACACGGACATTTTACAATAGATATAACTATAATGAAATAGTCATATTTCGTGAAAATGTGTTTGTTGAGTTAGTTTTCTGGTTCACGCCCCAGGACCATCCATTCTTCTATTTCGTCTCTAATCAATGACTCACGTTATACCCATGCCTATGCCACAGGTATACTCCGTAGACATCTTAACATTACGTGATCGGTAATAAAATGTTAAAGTCCGTTGAAACATTTGTAAATTTCATAAAAGTCAGTCTTGCTGATCTGAATGTATTTTTTCTTTGTAATTTTAATACCAATCAACATTTTCGTAGATAATTCGGTACAACTAGAACTGGTGCACAACATAACGTAAATCACTACAACTAAACAGGCCCTATCCTATGATTCTATGATCTTACACGTGCAATTTGCAAGAAAAGATTCCAATAAGAAACGTATAAAGTGTGTAAAATTCCCAACAAAAATCCTTTGAATATGCCCAGCTAGATATATGTATTACTTACACTTGAAATTGCTCAATGTTTGACGTCGTTCATGTGTTACTCCAGAAACTCACAGCTTTACATATATTGAAAAAAAAAACCAATTACGCAATGAGTGAGCAAACTCTGAAATAAAATAAGACTAAATATTTTTACAAATTCAATAATGCGTATATGTTATATACTAAATAAAAGACTTACCGTCTGCATAAACTTCCTATAGGTTTCGTAACCGACATTATTTAAGGACACAATCTATAACCGGCAGACTTACTGCAAATCGAACTAGCATTTGTTTTCATGATTTAAATATTTTTCTATATTTCATCAACGCACGACATATGTATATACAAAACTCATACCAGAGTCCAGTATCTAGAAGATAGTAAGCACGCTACATAATTCTTAGGGCTGCTGCTCAACGTAGGGCTTAGCCCTATCGTGGTTACTGGCTTGCGTGTTTCGCGTTACGTGATTCTAGGGAGTTCATTTTTTATAGCTTCTACTTGTGATTCTCCGGATGAGAAAGTCTGGTAGCAAAATCTAAAATTATCTTGCACGTGTTTCGTTGCGAATTTCTGGTATGACCATGAATCACCGATGTACGATCTTAAGGTATGAAAAACTTTAAATTAATTTAACAAAGCAATACTGTAAACTACAACTTTGGAACGCACTTCTAATTCATAGCTAATACATATTGCAGCTCCATAAAATGAAGGTATTGATAACAAATGCATCAAGTATTGTCAGATATCATATTTATAATATTATAATGTTCGTTCTCCTAGAGTGTCTTTTATTTTCGATATAGTGTGTATTTTCAGTTCTTTACTTTAATAAAGCTTACGCTTGCTACGGCTTTTCCCTCTATCCCGTGAGGGTTTTTACGCCATAGCAAGTGCGTTTGTTGTACCGGGAAGTCGTGTTTCATTTGAACCTTTCACTCACTCAACCCTTTCCTTGTCGGAACTCACGCGGAGTTTTCCTACTTCCTTTAGATTATTGTAAAATATTAAATACTTATTTATTTTAAGTAAAGAATGATTATGTGTTTCTTATATATTTGTAGAATCGATTTTACTGAAATAGTTGTTTTTGAGATTCAATAAAAAATATACGCTACCTTGTATTATTGCAAATTATTAAGTCAAACTAGAACCGGTTATTTAATTATTTATTTGAAAAAATATTTGAGTTAATCATTTGCTCAACCTAATTTCAATAAAATATCTGTTTCGCACATTATCAAAAATCATCATGCGAATGATACAATGACTTTCGAGTACCTAAATAAGAATAAGATTTGGGTAAGCAGTATTTTATTTTTAATGTGTGAGCCTACACAGGGTGTTCAAAAAGTCTCGTATGAGACATATATACCACTATCATACCACTTTATAGTGGTATAGAGTTAGTATTTTAGGTTATATTAGCTAAGATGTGCAGTGCAATCTCTTTCAATAAGACTTGCTTTAACTGGTGAAAGACAATGACGATACTGCTGGCCTCCATTCGTTTCTATTCGCCTGCTAACCCTATTTAAAAACGTTTTCAAAATTTCTGTCTTAACAAAAATCGATAATCTTGATTTATCTTCGCTTATATCCGTCAAGCCAAAAGTAAAATCAAGACCGCCATAATTATTCACTTATAAGCCATATACATGTACCTCACGTAACAGCCGAGAATGCGAATGAACTATTCGACTTACATACATAATACATACATATATACGTATGGGCGGATCGTCACTCAAGATTATTAGTCCGAAAGGGCTGCCAACGTTCGACTCCATCTCCTCCTTTAAATACGCCTGTATTTTAATGTGTTCCAGGTAGAACGAACACTTACGTATTTCATTGTGAGTATTAGAATTCGTCCAACATATACAAATGCATGCCAGACATACAAAAGAAATACATACATAGTCACGTGGTAGTCGAGAGTGGGCAGGCGCCTGGCAAGGCCCCACGAGTAGACTTGGACATGAGGCCCAACTCTGCCTAGTACAGGTTCAGTCAAAAGTAAAGACACTAGAGACGGCTTATTATTTGCACTCAATAATCATTAGAACTTAAAAATAACATATACATACACTTAATACATAGCTATTACGTGATTATAGTTGAATTTGTATTAAAAAATTATTCTTCACTTTTTGAGTGTTGTTTGATTATTGTTCTTAAAAAATTGTTCTTCACTAGATATTGAACTATTGTGATATTTCAATGTCATGTCAAAAGAGGTGAGGAGCATGTCATTGAGAATTGAATGTGCACAAATTTTAACGAACCATGCTCGGATAATTTTTAAAGCGTAATTGTCGCTTTAGAGTTGCAACTAGAGTCTCTGACTAGAAATTATTATGGTATCGTAGTTCTGTTTTCTTAAGTATTTTTTATCGCTGATAGAATAGTTGTATTATTGTTTACATACATAAATATCAGTCTTATTCTAATAATAAAATGGAAGACCTATTTGAAAACTTAGCTAAATATGAGCAATAACGTGCTGTTCTCATATAATTATGTTAATCCAAGACCAACGAGAGTAGATTATTGATATTTCAAATGATTAAGAAATAAATGGCATTGCCAATTAGTCATTTCATTCATCAACTATTGTACCCTATCATTATTTTCTGTAGTAGAATATTTTTAATGCATCAAAGTTCACCTAACTAATAGGTAGATGTCGCTCAAATTTAAGAATTATTTCTGATAAGATAAAAATGATTTTAACTACTGCATTGATTTTACACTTGTCAATTTAAAACGAATCCACTAGATGGTGTTCACAATCTTCAACGTCACATCAAATTCTGAGAAGTTAATTATAAAGAAATATGACAAATAATAATTATACAGCGACAAGATTAGAACGCATGTAAGATCTAACGTATTGATAACTTTTTTTAAAACGATCGAAAGACAATGATGTGTCTATGCTGTTTTGAAATTTAGCAGCATTAATATGCCAGAGACATCTACATGACGAAGCGAAAAGAAGTCTTAGACTGAGGTAGAGACGAGTCACAAGTAACCAGGACGCCAGCTTATATAATAAAATTGGGACTACGTAAGAACAGCCTTAAGGCCGGCTGCTTGGCGGACGCGGTCTGTTTTTTTAGGTGCGGCAACGACGTGCGTCCAAGACGACGCGAACAAGCGATTGAGCGACCGAGAGCGACCGAGTGCGACCGAACACCCGCCTGCCGCCCTAGTGGAAATTTCCATTGCAGTTGGCATACCATCGTCAGTACAGTCTCTCGTAAAAATATTGGCTGCCGCTCTTGCCACGTTTCCTTATCGCGCAACCACATCCTACAGTAACCCGCAGACTTTAAAGCCTTGAAAAGTAACATAAAAAAAGTAACTCTCTATCCGCCTCTTCTCTTCAATACCTCTTTCCCCTCCTTCCCTCTTATGTACATCGTATATTCTCTCTTCGTCCCCGCAACCTTCACCCTACACCTGTCCTCTCTTTATGTCGCATCTATTTCTTTGTAGGGACTATGATTTAGAATTTTGATTTTTATGGAATATGATATTTTCATCAGAAAGTATCCGTAATTATAAGTATGCTCTGTGTATATGTATATAATATATTACTTCTAATTAATAATAGCATATGTCGTTGGATCTCAGAAAATCCTGTTATTTTCATTTGATCCCTTTAAATCAACGACAACCATAATTTTTTATGTGAATAGATCAATTCAAAGTGTAATTGACAAAAGTCGACATAATTCTTCGATATCTGAAAAGATGTAAATATAGTTTTATCAGTTTCAAGTTGTCATTTATTAATACCACGATGCGTTGAGGATATTTGTATTGCGAAAAATATGAATATCTAGGACTATGTCTATGAAGGTCACATTAATTTCAAACTAGTACGTTTTAAAAAATGTATAAGAAATTTCTCAACTGAGAAATATTTTTAATTTATGGCAGGAATTCAGTATAATTTAAATCACAGAGTACGTCATTTTCTATAACTATTAGAATATCTATTGTTCTCACGAATAGCGGTAACTGACTTCAAGTTGCTTTCAGGCAGAAGTTAGATATCTATGCGGTATTGCATTTAAAAGAAAAGATAAGGTGCGGTCGATAGGACGCACCCGTTTTTACTTCAATTATTGGGTCGGTGTCTACGAATAGGTGCCACTCCTATTACTTATTGTTAACTATTGAAACTGTAAAAATGATCAACTTTAAATATTCATTTCAAACTCTTAATCTCCTGTTCCTTTCAAAAAAAGGGTTTATCATGCTGTTTACAAAATAAATTATTGAAATTACATTTAATAATTGGGGTTTTAGAATGGTACTTCATGGTTGAGGTACTAAACTGATAAGGATGGATTGAAACCTTTTAGTAAAATATTCATTCTCATGACACCCTTTTCCTGGTTTTTATTACTTAGTTTATCTTATGCATTCAATGTCCCAAAATTTCTGTATTCAAAATTTTGGACGAACCGCTAACCTCATCGACTTGAAATTTAGACGAAAAGTTATGTTTCTGACATTCCTGGAACAGTAGCCATTGTAGGCGTTTACCACTTTCGGTCTTAAAATGGCGAATGCGGAAATGTGCGAAAGCTTAGGCTCGTATATTTGCATTCAAAATTATGCTTAACCGATCGGTTTTAAAAATTAACTGGAAGAATCATGAGAACAGATCAGTATCATCCGTAAATGTTGAAAATTTTTAGTTCAGAATTTACACGTCTACTGATTTCATTTTTTTTTGCAACGGCGAATGTATATCATGCAATGGCATCGTTCAGGCAGTTGTGCCTCATGACAAACCTGCTTCCCCCGATATTTCATCAAGAATTTTGCAGGATAGGCAAAACAAATATTGAATGACTGACGACACTGTCACAATTTTCGCCGTGTTAGTGTTATCAATCTGTCAATTTTCATCTTTTAAATATTTTATGGAAGTACTGTTACAAAAATTCTTGAAGAAATATAGGTCATAAGGACCAACATTCTTTTCTCGAAATTTCCAATTTTATAAATCGAGTAACAGTACTGCTGACGTAAATATTTTTGGGATTGAAGATTCTTTATTTTGAGTTGTACTATGTGTATGAGCATATGCAGTTTTATTCTCATTGAAATATATACAAACTTGGTCGTTTTTGTGAATGTTTTTTTTTTCTTCAAAAGCTTTCTTCTGGAATTAGGCAATTTATCTTAAACAATTAATATTTTAAGAATTAGAGTAGTAACATCCAGCTCGTGTCTAGTTTTTCTAAGCTGATGTTTCCCAGAATTGTGGCTTTTGTGTTAAAAAAAAAAAGGCAGAAACAAAATATTTTTATGATCAGGTAGGTTATCACTATTGCTCGAACGAATTTCAATAAAATTCTTATAAAAAATGGCGACTAAAACAAAAATTTTGAATGATTCTAATTTTTTCAAACTTTGATTTGACTAAAAAAAGATAAATTTATTATAGATCATTCCAATTTTGGTTTCGACTATAGAAAATTTGTATACAAATCAAATATATTTTATTTCAATTCAATCGATGCATTAATTTTCAAGATATCGTGGGACCTGGTTTAAAAAACGTAGTTTTGAGAAAAACACGTTTTTCAACCGGCGCGTGTTTTGCGGCTACAAAACTTTTTCTTAAGAAATTCTTTCACAAACTTATTTAAGAAGGGTCATACGAAAATAAAATGTAAAAAAAAAAGAATTTCCTTCACCCGAAACATGAAAATACCTCCTTAACCGCTAAACGTGGATCAGTTTGTGCTCTCTTTAATCATGAAGTTTTCTATGTTTTAAACGAAATTTCTTAATAAAACTTAGGGTGTAGAAATTTTTGGAGTTGCTGATTACAAATTTGAACTTCAAATTACGAAAAACAATATGGCGGAGATAAAACCGACCAAATTAATTTTATTATCATAAACATTTTTATAAACTTTTCAGATTCATATAAGGTAATTTTCAATTTTCCAAAAAAAATGTTTTGTACGTTTCTCGAAAATTGAATTGTAAGATAAGTATAACGATACTTACGTAGTGGAAATAAAATTGTATAAATAAAAATATTATAATTTCGTAATTATATCTCAAGTTCGTAATCAGAAATCGCAAAAACCTATCGCCAAATTTCATCAAGATATTTCGTGTGGACCATAGAAAACTTTATAATTAACGTAATTACATACCGACATCCGTTTCGGCATTAATGGGTTAACAGGCAGAGAACGACAAAAAGCAAATCCATTTCTTCTAACAACATTCTGCTAAAGCCAACCAATGTTCTTACCCCGTCTTGAATTGAGTGTAGAGCTGTGCCTATTTACCTGAAACGCTCTCTATGCTATCAGTATCAATTAGCATTGTACAGCATGGAGACGAGAAAGTGTAATCGAGCCTTCAGAGCTTTCTGAGATAACCTATATATCATAGGCAACTGTCATCTTAGGCAAGTTTTCCGAGACATAAGACTAGCCCGACGAAGCTGTTAGCGTATATCGAAGGGTTCTTATACAAGCAGGTCTGCCATTATTAAAAATGTATCTTTAAAAAAAAATAATATTTTTCTTTATAATTTCTGACTATCCTGTGACTTAAAGTAGATAATAAAATCACGTAAACACGGTTTAGTGGACTATAAGATTAATTACATTATCTACATATCTAGGAAGAGTATTCACTACATTGAGAAAAAGATTTGGTGATATTAACTTCCGGGTGCGATCACGAGAAATTAGTTTGGACTAATCGACGGATCTTTAATTTGATTACACCGTTGTTGAAATAATGTAATTGGTGTAGTTATTCCGAGCATGTGTTGCACTCGCCAAGATTATAGAATTTGGTAAAAATAAACTTAAATAAGATTATATCAATCAAATCTGCGGTTACTAGGAAATTATGAATCGTGCCGTCGAAAGTTTATCCGCTAGAAGACAAAACATGAAACGATGAAACCACAATTAAAGTTTATTTCTCAAATGCTTATATTCGGGTAATAATTTTACGTAGCACACTTTAATAAAAGTGTAATTAGCGTAATCCAACAGCTACTCTAAGCTTGTTGAATATCTTGTATCTAATCGCGACGTCCCTTACAGGTTATGATTTTGCATATAAATGCAAAGGTTGCGTAATAACTGTGATTAGAGTATTCAAGTAGAAGTATCCCATGACATATGCACTACTTTATATGCATAAGTAGTAGTAGTATAAAAAAGGCCCAAACCTGCTGTAAATTATATGATAATTGGATAGAATAATGGTTTATTATATTATATTCAAATAGGCTCTGCTCATGCAATTGCAGTTAAATGGACTAAATTTGGGTTAACGCTACGAAATCGTTTTCTCGGGCTACATATGCGTGACTAATTGTAAGCCACGTGTTCCACCACGTGCCAGCAGTTACATCAAACTGTCCACATGCACCTTAACTGACCTATCTTACTAAGCCTTCTCCCACCTTGATCATGTGGCAACTATACTGACATACGCCAACGACCTTCCAGCACCATCACTCTGAAAAATATTCATGATTCTCTATTAGAATTTACTGTGCTTACTGTTTCTTTATTTAATAATATCAATCAATTACATATAATATCGTATATAAATTCGTATATTAGTTATTCATTGAGTTTCCGTTTATTACATAGTCAACTATTATAAATATTTACTTGCAACTTACTTGGAAATATTATAATAAACCATCCTTAATTATAATAAAATGGTAAGAAATAATATTTGAATGAATAAAAACAGTCTATTTGGCAAATTATTGGATATAATAGCAGACACAGAAGGGAAATGATATTTTTGAGATATCGAATCCATTTTCATTTTTCAAAACAGTATTTAATAGCAAAAAATCCAAAATTTCACAAGTATTTTCTATTACATGTAATGTAACGAAATACGAACGACTATACGAATTTACAGTTATATATATTTCAATATGAATTTGACATGTCGTTCATGATTCACTGCAATTTACAGTTAAAGCAGGAAATACGTTGAGATACATATTGAAGTGAAGTAAATAAATTATTAGGACATATTAAACGTTTTTTATATTTTCATGTAGAGACGTATATTATTTGAATTGAGTCAGCAACTTTACTACGTCTGATATAACATTGTATTCATTTTCAATATCAGCGAACTGGAAAAAAACGTATGTACCTGCATATTATCGTGTCTTTCAATAAAAATTTTACCAACAGTCGCTCTTGAAATATATTGCAGTTTGAGTATTCACAAGAAAAATATTGCAGGGAATATCCAATTCAATGTGTATACCGTTTGAAACCGTAATACTTGGCATTTTTGTTTTTTAAATTTTACTTATTTGCAGATTTAATTGACGTTTGAGCTACTATTAATATATCGGGGACAACCATCTATAAAATCGGCACCCCATAAATAAAAAAATATTCATTGGCTACTTACAACTTATTAGCATAAATTTCTCATGTTAACATTTATTATATACGCTGTAATGTAAATAAAGTACAATTATCCCATCCAACGTGTATATCGTTGCCCAGTATTTATTGTTTATGAAATTCGGAAGTGAACGTATCCTTTCCAATCTCAAATTTGGGACAGAAAATAACATTCTTGAATCCTATTCTTCGGAAAAAATATCTCATGGAATTGAATGCTGGTATAAGCATGTTTAACCGAATTATAATTGTTATTATATTTTTAGCAACTCGTGGTTTGTAACTCTTTTAGCACTCGCGGCAGTTATTGTAACACTAGTATTCACGTGGGGTCCTGAAAGTCCCCATTTGCCCAAAAGTCCGGCTTTGTGCAGGGAATTATTTTTGTTTATACATATCGGTAGAAGAATAGATCTCTTCATTACCAATTAATAAATAAATAATATCGAAAAACAATGTTCTACCCGTGGCGCGAAGAAGAAAAGCTTTGACATCTTTTCGGCCTCCTCCATGTCGGAGGTTTAGGCAAACCATTGGAATTCCTAAAAAATTTCTATGAATTCTTTAAGACTAAATTACGAACAGTAATAAACTAAATTTTTTTTAGCAACCGTAAGACAAGGCCAGCGATCTACGTTTATTGGCGCCTCAGAGACGCCATTCGCGGCTCAGTTACATAAGACGTTTCACGCGCCCAATTAAAGTTTAATAATATAAAAGGCATTCCGATACTTAATGGCAATCGATATTATTACAGTAATTTCATTAGCACTATGAGACATTCTTAGCAGGTGTTCGTTTCCAACTTCAAAGGGCAACGGAAACAATATTCATAATAATCTTTTGTAGGCTTACGTGTCGATGAAAAACTTATATAAATAAACTAATAAATTTAATCAGTCCGTGAAGAAGCATCATCATATTATACGATGGAAATATATAGTGTATGTCTAACCGCTTGTAAAAAAATTCACCTGGTTATTCTCAAATCAAATATCCACAGTTTTTATTATTGCATCAAATTTTAAACAGTCGAACTAGCAGGCTAGTCGATTGTGACAATGGCTTTGCTATTAGGTGTACCGAATAGTAATGTCGTTTTTCTAAATTAATTCAAATGCGCTGAAACGACATTACTTCCCGGTCCACCTAATATTTACTATTGAATCACAGGAATTATAATAATGTTAGATTATCTCTTTGTAAAAGCCATGGCTCCATAAATTTTTAAAGAGCAATTCATATAAGACTTTCGTACTTTAATATAATTCACATGTATGACCCTGCTGTAATACAATCCACAAAAACATTGAAACTTGCTTTATTCCTTCGAAGTTATATTTAAATTCTATATTTCAAAAGTCCATAATTGACTGATACTATTTGTTATAGGGATGCCATCATTATTTTATAGTTAACAGAAATCAAGCGAGACTCGAACGAGTCTCGCGCAAAAGATATCTCAACGCTTGAGGCTTTCCTCGACGACCTAAGCTGTTATACTTTTACCCACCACACCTCTTATACGTATATTTTTAATAAAATATCTTATAAATGGCTATACATAAGTAAAATGTATTGATACCTTTATTATAGAATATAAATATTCTAAATCGATTACAACCAAGAATAAAGAAGATTAATGCACGTGATCAGAGTGTATCAAAAGGTCGAGCAAGAAGCTATTACTTCAATTCCGTCGACGTCGTCGACTTCACCAGTACGCTATTATCTTTTTATATGACTAGTGCTACTGGTAATTTATCTCGTCATACGAGAACAGAAATAACATTGCTAACAATTTGTTTAATTTTCTCAAATTTTAACATATTTCAAAACATAAATCTGTGCTTTAATCCTTCACATGCAAAACTTTGATATTTTATTTTGAATCACGCGAACTTTAAAGCACAGAATATTCGAATAACATATGAAATACACATGTCTGCAATGTCGTACAGATGTCTGGTTAAAATTTTATATGTATCAGGCATTCTTATTCAGACGTTATAAATTCGATGAAATATGACATCGTTAGAATGTCGTTTTGATTTAGGTATTTATTTTGTTTATTATTATGAATGCAACAAAGTATACAAGCTCGACGCATTTCCAATTATAAATCGATTAACCTGTTCTACTTAAGTCAACAAAGCTTTTGCTATTGTTTTGTTCTACCGAACTGGACCATTTATCATGAACTTGGACCTATTAATGACCCTTTGTTATGTATACGCGACTTACAATTAGATAGGAAATTTCGTGCATCCCAATTCTTAAACCTTACATGTCATTGGCTATTCCTTTCTGAATTAATATCATTCGCGTTACTTACATTTTATATATTTTTTTTAAAAGTTCAAGCTCTCATGAATGATTTTGTAAGCCAATCAATAAGAAACTTTGGCAGAGTGTGGAAAGTGTAGGTACAGGGAACAAAGTTATTGTTCTGTATAGGCACAAACTTAACACGTGAGACGTAAGAACGTAATGGAATTTGTTGATAGAAGAATGGATGCGCCATATTTTTTAAATGTTTATCAAATATAAAAATATCCTATTTAAGTCGCCCAAAAGGACGCCCGTAGTTGAGGCAAACATGCTTTTGAATGACGTCTGCAGGATTTCGTTTGCGACTTTTTGACTCGTTTGTTGGATTTTTTAAATTTGCAGGCAGAAATACAAATAAAACTTGGACTGAAAATCAAACTTGCACTATTTATATGCGAGACAAATAAATGTTGAACCTCGGCCTTTTTTTTGTTTGCGACTTTTCAGATGCCGATTGCACGTCACTCTTCAGTAACGGAAATTTACAAAGTCTGTATGACGTATTTTTAACATCTCAGTGTTACATGAAAAGAGTATCAGAATTGTTTGATATTCTTTTTCTGAATTGGGAAAGTATACGTATAGGAGCCAGTGGGATTGACGAGAACAGGCAATATTGTTATGGCGTATTCAAAGAGATCACATAGTATATTAATAGTATAATATAAATAAAAGTGCTTAGCTATAAAAGTTATACTTCAACTGATCGAAGTCTGGCCAGCATAGGTATTTTTATCGCGTTATAATATCATTCACCGTATTCGATACTTTGAACCTTTCTATGTAGCTGGGGCAGCCAACATAAGCATTATACACTTTTGATAAATTTTGCACAGAAGTCGGAACAAATCATTGGACCAATTGTGCTCAACATGATCTTACAGTAGATTCTCGATTCTGGCCAAATCGATTCCCGCCACGTTTCCCTCCAAGCGTTCTGATCAACGATTTCGTTAGCAGTGGTAAGGGACCTGCTCCAAGAGCATAACGTCTAAGGTTTAGTGTTTTTGGTACGGGCGTCACACAGTGTAGAGGCACAACCGTTCATACTGTTTGTTTTAACCCTAGGGAGCACAAGACTGAGGCTGCATAGTTTACAAAGGGGCGGAGTGTGCGCCGCCTCAATTATTGCTACTGTTGAAAGAATGGAAAATCTATTGTATTTTCTTTCGAAAAGCATGCCTTATGAAATAAGTTTTCTAGACCTTCAAAATAACACTTGCAGCGGTCAAGATTGAAGTATAACTGGGAAAAATTCAAACAAAACCTGTCTTAAATTTTGAGTTAAAGAAATTACGTGTATATCTTATAAATAAAATTCTTTACTTAAATTTGGAAAAAATCTTTCCATAGAGCATATTCTTAGCTAAGAAATAAACTCTGGGGCTCAAAGCAACTTCAGTCGCTTCTGCCGGATAGAGACGCAAGTTTCTTTAGATACTGAGACAGTGCAGACATTTTACGGGTTCTAATTAGAAGATACAGATACAGAGAAGCGTATATGATCTAGAAGTTTTTGCAAACGATCAACAGCTGAATCTGTCAGATCCATATTTGTCTTTGGAGTTTTAAGAGCACCCAATAATCAAAAAATAACCAAATTTCTTAAACAATGAGATTTCTTTATTTTGTTTTTCAAGCTTGAACTTTTACCCTTTCAGTTAGTAAATGATTAAACTTGATTTACTTGACACTTTATTTTCCACATTTTCTCCTACTTCAAGAAAGTGACCCAAGGTTCTGACTAATTTCCTTGAACATTCTTTCGTACATTATAGAACGTGTATATAAACAAATATATCAATACCAAATTTTTAATATCTTGCTTAAAAGAAATATGTACTAAACATTAAAACTATTGTGAAAATTTGAGCCTTCGTCAGATTAGAATATTTTTAATATTATTATTCGAAAATAAAATGAAGTATCAAGTTTTTATCAATACATCTGTTAAACTGGCAATGAAGATGCTATAAAAAATTCGATTTAAAAATATTGAAACCGTGGTATCTAAATTGAGTTTTATATATATATATATGTATATATGTATAAGATTCGCAACTATTTTCTACGATAAACAATTAATTTTTATTAAAATTATTAATACTTCCCAACATATTTTTTACTAAGTAGCCTAGGTAGCAAATACACGCACACACTATATTTGAATCAACCCTTAATGTGCACGCTAGTGCGAATTCGCACTGAAGGAATTTTTCATCTCTCTGAATGAATGGAATGCCGGGGTTAAAGGGCTCATCTCTCTTACCCTAAAGACGTTCAGACCCTTGTGTCGAAGGCTGATAAGGTGACTGGCAACAATTGTATAGTAAAATCCAAATAAAACACTCGAAAATTTGTTTGTTATACGTATCTACACTCGCGTGACAATTATTATTTTTATGATTAACAAAATCGACTATTTTTATTTTCAAATGCGACTACTCTCCGTTAAAATCCATTTTGAAATTTTTGGTTTGGTTCATTACAACAAGAATAGCAAATCAAGAAAAAAGATTTGAGTATCAACTATTTTATAATTAAATATTATTTTATATTATTACCCGTTCTATTTCCGTATTACCTGATCAAATACGTGTATTACTGTTCAGAATTCATTAATCTCGAGAAATCCCAAATCACACCGATGTGCTCTTTGAAAGTATACAACCGAAGTATACTATTTAAAGGTTAATAAATATAGATTTCAGCCATTTGGGTTGTTGGTCCCCAAAAAAAGCATGCTGAAACTTTCGAAAGATCATTATTTTCATGCTCTTGTAGCGTGAAATTTTTTTAATATTTCAAGCATAGGAGGAAGGAAATATTCAGAAAATCACAGAGTTATAACATTTTTAACGAAACCGTGCATGGCCGAACTCAGGTCAACTTTTCGAAACAGGTAGACTTACGGTTCCCTCCTACCTGGACCTTTATTGCTTATCGTCAACTGTCCCTTGGAAAACTTACTCTTGACCTTGGAAGGATCCTTTTGTTATATTTTTAGGGTGTTACACTTGCTTAAGCATTTTCCAAAGTTCATTGTGTTGCACATGTGAGTCAGTACAAAATGATCTTTTGAGCAGTACGCTTCCATCGCTATGCGTGTGAAGAAACTGTGAAGAAAATACCGAAAATTCTATTAGATCGGAGAGATACCCATACGAATTCTCAGTGGTTAGACCGTACAGGGAGAAAAAGAAAATTCTCAGGAAGTCGATTCCCTTTGGAACATGAAGAAGCTAGCACAAGTACATTAGTGAGAAATCTTCGAAATCGATGTACTATCGTTCACTTATTTAACCCTTCTCATAGCTGTGGGATAATGAATTTCATCGTAGCATTTTCTGCAATAAGTCAGTAAGTTAATTGCAAGTATTATGGTGGCAATGAAAAATTTGTAGAATCTCGTTTCTGTATTCTTAGCTTCAAAATCACGATAAAGTGTGACAACTGCGAGCGAAAAATCATAAACTCACGTTTACTATATTTATAAATAAAACTTGTACTGAAAATCAAACTTGCATTATTTATATTCGAGACAAAAAAATGTTCAACCTCGGCCTTTTTTTGGATACAGGTAAGTGGTTATTATTTGCAGTGATAGTAATGACATTCTTTTGGATTAAAATCTACATTAACAATGTTGATGAATACTGATAAAGGTTACTGATATCGCCGTATCATTATTTTATTCATAATTTATTGTTATACCCAAACACCGTTTTGTGTAAAAAGTGCCAATGTAATGGTGTTATTCTGATTTTTATTTGACAATATCATCGTCTTAATATAAAAATGACACCGATGTGGGGTTTAAAATTGAAATTGATCACTGATTAAAGGGGTAGCTTACTCTTAAAATTCATAAAAAATTGATTTTTGTTTTTCTCCATTTTCCGATAGTTGTATCTATTCCGAAAATTTTAAGCCTAACACGATGAAAAAATTACAAAAATTAACGAAATAGCAACCAAAAATGTGAGCAAGTACAGATATTTGGAGCACGTCAATCATGTCACTCACAAAGTATTTAGAGACAGCAATAAGATTTGCTTATGAAAAATTGAGCAAAGAGCAGATCAGCAACGGAGGATGTACGAAATCTACGTAAACAATGTCAATTACTATGTTTTAATGATGACAAAATAGGGCAGGATTGAATTAAGAAGGACATGCATCTCAGGATTTGTATGAGTCTAAGGAAGATTTATGTACTGTATGAAGCTGGCATCGACTGTACTTTTGACAAACTAGATTTTTCAAGTCGATAAACGTGAATCTCAAAAATCACTCCAACGATTTTCATGATAAGTGAAACAAGGTTACACAATAATATTCTATAGGAAATGCTGAAAGTAGATTTACAAAAAGTCTAAAATAAAAAATAAACAAGACATTTGTAAAAAAAAAGTGAAACAAAATATTTTTTCAAAGTTATGCTTCCAGCACTCTTTAGAGAATGTTTTACAGATCGTAACACCATTTTTCTTTTTTCTGTTAGATGAGTCATCTACCCAGAACCGTGCACTATGGGATTAACAAAATGAACACGCGAAAAACTCACCATCTGGAAGTAAACATGACAGAAAAGACTCACACTGGGTGCCTGAGAATCCTCAGTCGCATGTGATCAGAGATTTCAATCAATCTGGAAGGGTTAGAGTGATCTTGTTGATTAATCAATCTTCAAAGATTCTCAGGTAGTCATTTTTTCGATAATACGAAAAACCCATCCAAATGTGTTATATGTCCGCCAAAAAGGCATCATAAAAATAGTCGACGTCAGTTAAAAGTTAACTTTTGGACATGGATTAGCTTACAGATAACTTTCTGACGAACATGTGTAGCCCATTCAGATGACTTTTTCGTAACAAGGAAAAAATTCCTACCTGGGTTGATTCAAAAAATTGATTCTCGAAATAATCGATATTAAACCGACATCCGTAGATCCGATACACAGGATGTTAGACTAAATTATGGCAGAGACTCGATCCGAAAATGTCGTCTGCTCGTTCAGGTGTCAAGTTCGAATATGGCTTTGGGCACATTTAGCCTTTAATAGACCCATCAAGGTTCTAATGCCTTCACCGTAGCTTTGATGGAGTAATCTGACAAGACGGTTAACTCGGGATAATCGGAATCCTGATTGGCTCGATTGAGTTCCCATAAAATCACTGAAACATATGCTAAAATATAAAGATATAATACATTTGAGTGCAAAACCATATACATGTAAATTTTCCAACAAAAATGTTATGCAAAACGACATGACTTGGTAAGGACTTCATTATATTCAGTTTATCAACAAAAAAAAAACACATTTTACTGGTGGATCGGCTATGCCTAATATTTCTTAGAAATATTTGGGATTGATCAATTCCTCCTTTAGATCAATAACAGCTAAACCGAAATAAGATCGCCGTGTAAGCGTAGACAGTTAAGCATAAATAAACTGTAACTTTAGCACAGTCTTGACCATGTAAGCTACAACCTCGCAATGATAATTTATCTTAAGAAAGGGGAAACTGCAGGTCTTGTTCTTCTCTTTTCAGCTATCACCCCCTTCAGGAGACTTGTAATAAGTCAGCCGGACACTTCTAACTTTTATAATTTTTTGTTTTACTGACCGTTTAGTTGCCGTTTAGGGGTGATTGGGGGAGGGGGGGGCTAATTAAAAGGTTTGGTAGGTAATAATTTTTTTGGAATATTAAAAACAAATTTTAGCGATAAGTTAGCTGGGCATATTTTATTTATTAACTGATTTTGTTCGATAAGGGGGTAAATCGATGCGAAATCGTTTCGCGGTTACAAATAGCTTAGTTAAAATTTTTTGTAGTCATTGATTCTGCCAAAACCCTTAAAAAACTGTAAGCGCAAAATTGGTAAGGATAGGTGACACGATGGCAAAGAGTTGGCCGGACAATTATTAATTTTTTAAATAAGAATATTCCGTGAGATCTTAATTGACGTAGAATTGTTTGGTGGTTACAAATAGACTGATGAAATGGTTTGATGGTCATTAGTTCTGCTCAAAATTTTGAAAAATGATTAGGGCAATACAAGGGGGAATCGATCAGACAATGGCGTCGAGTTTACCGGAGAAATTTGCATTTTATGAGTAGTACGGAAGTTCTGAATATAAGACACCACTTATATTGCCCTAATCTACTTTTAAAATTTTTAGCAAAACTAATGACTATCAAACTTTTTAACTAGTTTATTTGTAACCACCAAACGATTCTACGAAATTGAAACCTCACGGAATGTTTCTTTTTTTTTAATTTATATTTGTCCAACTAACTGATTGCCGTCATGTGACCTACCCCCACCATTACTGAGCTGACAGTTTTTTAAAGATAGTTGTTAGAATCAATGACTGCCAACTTTTAACTAATGTAAGCTATTCGTAACCATCAAAGGATGTCGTATCGATTTACTCCCATATCGAACAAAATCGGATAATAAATAAAATATGTCCGGCTAACTTTTCGCTAAAATTTGTTTATAATATTCCAGAAAAACTACTACCTACCAAACCTTTTAATTAGGCTAGCAATCACCATCAAACGACCACCAAACGATTAGTAAAGCAGAAAATTAAAGAAGTTAAAAATGTCCGGCTAACTTATTGCAGGTTTTAGGGGGTACATAGCAGCATAAGCTAGGTGACACCAGGTATCACCATAAGTCACTGGCTACGTTCAGCAGATAAACAGCACTAATGCCCGTTTCCTCCAATGTGATTTAAGCGTCTTTGTGTAAAAATTTTTAGTTTTTGTTGAAACAATCAGAAAATATGTTGGTTGCTCTCCTTTTTTGAAAAATGGAAAATAAAGTTTGGAATTGTGAAGTTAGCCCCAAAAGTCCTATTTTTCACAAAAATTACTTTTCTTAGCGTGCAATCGATGCCAAATTTTTTGTTGGTCACGAATTATCTAATTAAAAAATTTTTTGGTAAGTGGATTCGTTGAAAACAAAACAAAATCATTCGTGGACAACGAGGGCGATCACGCCGCATGTCTATGAACGTACATCTAATGCATGTTTCTCAATTAAAATCATCCTCAGAAGTCGGCAAGGACTTAATCGATGTCAAATTTTTTGTTAGCCACAGATTACCTAATTACAAAATTTCGTGGTACGCGGTTTCGTTGGAAAAAAGTTGTACGTGTATCTGTGTATGTATGTACATACAGTGCTATCTTCACATAGGTTGTTGAGCCTGGTTCAAATTTTTATATATATAGTTTTAGGATTTGATAACCAGAGTTTAAACTTCGATTAATGTCGGAGAAAACGGGCATTAGGCACGTTTCCTTCAACGCGATTCAATGCATAAACTCCGCTTATCTTGAAAATACAAGTGCCTCATTGGCTAATAGCACAGTTAAACCAAGTTTATGCATTGAACCGCGTCGGAGAAAACAGGTATAAGAGAATAATCATATTTGATTGGTTAATTCTTATAAATTTTGCACCATTGTCAAATTTGGCCAATCAGATGCATTTACTCCCGTAGCGCTGTGTGCAGCTGTCTCAAGCTGCTGCTGAACGTAACCATTAACCCACGCATCTAATAATACATCCTCGAGACACAATACTCTAAAAAATAAGAAAAGCAATCTGTTTGCTGTATTTAAAACCTGCTCGTTACATCTGCGTGTCGTTCATGTATGTATAATTAATTACTATCTCCAGTAATATAATAATGGATATATATTTGTAGCATAATCTACCATAAATGAAAATTAAATTTTTACATTTTTTTGTATGAATATTAATTTTATAAATTCGAGAATATTGAGAGAGAATCCTCATTACTTTTTACATTAAGTATAATTGTATTTTTATTAATTAAATTTTCTTTATCTATAAATGCAAATGTCTGGTTAACAGGAAAGTTAAACTGAGTTTAAACAATAGACCATGTTTGTGAAACTAGGTCCTATGGCCAGTTTTTTCACCTTCAGTTAAAATATAACCTGCAGCAAACATCTAAACCATGAAAATTATTGATTTGGTGGGGATTTATCTGTAGATTAAATTTTTACCGAAGAACAAGAAACTGCCCATTAATATTTTACTTACAATTAGAGTAAAACTATTACCATATATTTAATATTACTATGGAAAGTATGCGCAATGGTGTAACTTATTTAAAACTGGAGAGTTTATTTGTTTTAAGTCTGAAACATAATGGCTTGCCATAAGATATAAGACATAGGATATTCTTTTAACTTTTTCAATTTGTGTGCTGCTTCAGTTTTTATAATACTAACTTGTTGCTTATTATATGGGGTTTAACAGGTTGGCTGCCATGACAAATTTCTTACTAATTTATATGGACCTGCTGGTCACCGGTTACCCCCACAGCAGTCAACGTGTTAATTAACTTCAAGCAATTATTTTTCTTTTTAATGAAAATGAAAAGTGAACGTGGCAAGTAAAGAACGAAAGTGTAGTCTGACTTGTATTCTTTTTGCTGTTAACTTCTGTTGTCTTGCATACATTTGGTTTTCCCTACGACCTGGTTTTATTTATATCAGTTAAAATTTAACTGAGTTACGTGTCTCTAATATTGATGAAATAAATCCTAAATCTGTCTATTTCAAATGAAAATTAATACATCATTTTGTATGAAACTCAATACTTTTCAACTTGTTTGATAATCATAATATGGATGTAATCAGCAGTATCATTATTTGGAAATGTCTGTTTCTATAATGAAACTATGATTGTCATATTTGTTTTATTCTATAAAATTCTCTAATTAGAATTTTTTATATGACTGTTGTATATTTAATACGTTATACTCTCTTCAAATGTATATGAAAAGTCAATGCCATGTGTTCAGTGCCGTTTTATTACATTTGAAAATTCCACTGCATTGTATTTCCTTCAAGTAGAAGAATATATGTCTATGAAATTTATGAGTCATGCCTTCTTAATAATACATGCTCCCTTTAATCTCTATCTCTCAAAAATGAAATTATGTAAAATGCATATATTCACACAAATTAATAAAGTATTCTTATTTATTTCAATTCCAGAGATACAGAGTATTTAACACTGTCATATAAACTTGTACTATAATGGGTTCTTCTGAAGAATGGGATGTCGAACAACATAAAATGGAACACGAATGTGATGAACATTGGGAACTTAGACGAAAATTTCTGCTTACACATCGCGACAAATTTACGGAAGAAGAATTACTCTGTCTAGCACAAGTGTTTACTAATGTGGAATTCCTAGGCTGTCGGTAAGATATTTTTAACATTTATAATACCAGAAGCATTCAGAATGTGTTACGTTCTTATCGAAACTAAGCCCTCATATTAGAACTAAAGAATAGTACTACAGTACAAGAATATGGTATAATCTGGAAAATCTAATTTATTTCATAAGAGTTTACAGCTAAATAACATTAAAATGCCATTGAAAATAGATACAATTAAATTATATCCGTATGCTATATAATAATTACAAAGTAACGTACATTATATGGTAATACTGATATATTTATTAGTGCAATAAGATTCGTATGTCAAAGCATATATACACTTTGTTAGCTTAACATTCTCAATAGAGTTGTAGTGCGCTTATCGGTAATGGCAAATTCACAGTGGTGTTTTGTATTATCTATTGGAGACTACACTAGGTGTTTAATTAAAATATTTGTGAAGATTATTTTCTTGAAATTGTAATTTTTATTTTAAACAGTTTTTATTTTTAATATTTGTATAATCAATGTCAAATGTTTACAAAATAAGATTATTATAAAGTATGTAACCCTTTCTACACACTATCTGAAGTACGCTAACCGTCTATATCCCTCAGGCACTGATAATGTCTGATGTATAAACCACTGCCCGTAAACGATGAAGTATAAAGTGTTAATACTGCTTGATTTGAATTGCAATATTTTTCCAAGCTTACTTTCAGTGAAATCATTATTACTTTTATCTTTAGTTATCCAGAAGAAACAATGCAGATGATAGCAGAATTATCTCAAGATGTGGCAAAGGATTACAGAGAAAAGCAAAAGACAAAGTTACAAAGAACATTTGTCAAAGCTTCGGATGCTGCCAGTGCAAAGGTCAAAGGTAGATCTAAAAATTGTGAGTTTATGCTAAATAGAGCAATGGTGATAAAATTATGTTTAAAATTTACTAGGGAACTGTACTTTTACTTAGATTATTTTAATTGGTTGTTAATTGTAGGATTCAATAAATCTGCAGGCAGTTCAGGAAGTACAACAAATTCAAGTATAAAAGATTGTATCTCCCCATCTAAAAAATGTCGATCGACATCCCTTACTACACAGCCTATTAAAAAAATGAAATTGAATTCTGGTAAATTTGGAAACATCGTATTGGTGGAACATGGAGACAGTGCACCTCAAAGTATTATTATGAATGCTGTTACTGCAAGTGGAAGTAATCTAGAGTTCAAGTATGATAAAAGCGAAAATGGGTGGTTAGTTCTTATTACATTTCTTTGTACATTTTGAATTTATTATAAATATGAAAGTGTATTTGATCTTAAATATGATAGCGAAATTTTAGATTTTCACAAGGCATTTCGTGAATATCGTATGCGAATTCAAATGTATTGAACCTCGACAGATTATAGTCATATTTAAGGCAAATGTTTGCTTTATAATGATTCAGTTCAAGATGACCGTAAATCATATAGTAATGATAATGCATGGGTAATTTTAAACAGCAATAGACATGTTCACATTTTTATGTGTATCTGTCACCATCGTTATGATTATTATATTGGTATGTTATTAATTGTCTATACTTTTATTCCAATTTAGACGATGGGTTTATTTTGTTTAAAACAAGTCCTCTGTGTACAATTTTCATATAATTTTAATACCAAAACTCTTTTTTTTTTATACATCAAATATGTAAATCTGAGTACTTGAAGGATAAATACATTTGTGCTTGCAGGTTTATATAAATAGTACCGTATTTTTCATTTCCTTGACATACAAATCAACATTGAGGATCTCTGTCTAATGCTTTTATAAATAATGAACTTTTACATTTGACATAATGATTTGATTACGGATTCTTAATATACAGTTGGGACGTAATTTCATTTTTATGTTTAGAGGTCTCTTAAATTCTAAATTATGACGAAGTTAATTTCTGCTAGGTTTTTGGCAGATCCAAACTATTGACGTTCGCTAGCACGGGACACGTGTCACTGCATAAAATGTTTTTTTACAAAGTATGCATTTGCATGCATTTCATGGAAAATCATGTGTGATTGCTAAGGATTGCATTGTTTGCAACTGTCAAAAAACACATTAAATTCGTAGACCGACTATATACCGCAGAAAAAAGTAGACTTAATTATATAATGTTTAAGAGGCACATTACTACTATGACTATGTATGTAGTATAATATAGTCATGAGAAATACTGTCTTATCGTGGAATGATTCGATTCATACTTAGCGTAGAAAGATTCGATTTATACTTAGCGTAGAAAAATGAATGCGTGCTTTTTTAAAACAATTAAAATGTAAACGATTTGCTCTCGCTATAAATAATTTCATTTTTTTTTAGCACCTGTAAAATTTATATTAACACAAAGTTGTTGTCAGAAGGATGTGGTTGCAATCAAAAAGCGGCAAAAAAAGAAGCTGCCATTGCGGGTTTGAACGAATTGCGAAAGTTTCATTATACAATCAAGGTATGAAATCATTGTGCTTTATACAATTTGCTCAATAAGTGTTTCCCTTTTAAAGTCATAACATACTTTTAATGATTTAAGATAACGTTATTTTGTGAAAATCACGTTATGCTTTGACACTCAACATATGAAACATACACTAGCGTTAAATTAACAAAAATTTTATTAATTTTATCGCAACTATATAGTTATGCATAAGTCTGATATGCATTTCAATTCATTTGATTTAAATAAAAATTGAAAACAGGCTGTCTCACTATTATCATAAACAGAAGATACCTGACTATATTTATTTATAAATACATTCTACATGCTGATTTTATAATAAATTCTAATGAGTTGCCTTCATTAATCGTCCCTCCCAGTGTACTTCAGGAACAATTAATATGTCACGTTACCTTTTAAATGCACTAGGTAAAAAAAATGAAGGATCACAATAGCGAATCAACAATAAGCAGTAAAATGTTGAATACTGAACCTATAGAAGATCATCGAATTTCTGATGATAATATTGGGATGAAACTAATGAAATTGATGGGTTGGTCGGGTGGAGGACTTGGAAAGGAACAACAAGGCATTGCTGAGCCTATCACGTACGTACATGATTTTATTAATGTTCCATTATCTAAATCGCAAGTTCATTACCAGCCTCGATTCTAATATTTAATCATATTGATATTAACATACTAACATGACGCATATATCCAAATGAGAATGTTTTATTATCTTTTTCTTCTTCTTGATCCTTTTGGTTTTATGCCCTCATAGAAGATATTTAAGTGTCCCACTACTTCGATAATAGAAGAGTTATATCGTAATTTTTATTCTAATACCAATGAACTTTTTTAGTATAATATGTTGATTGTAACAATTTTTTCATAATGCTTTTTGTTTAATCATTTTTAAATAATTTACATGCACAGAGTACGACAGCAAATAAGCAGAAAGGGATTTGGATTGCAAGACAGTTCACCTAATATTTTGCAAGCCCTTCAAAAGAAATGTCGACAAACCTTGAAAGAATATAAAGCTGGTGACATGAGAACAGATTTAGTGTTTTTGGCAGATTTTACAAATGACGAAAGAGCCGTTATACACAGGTAAAAGATATCAGTCTAGTCAAATATTGCAAATATAGAGTTTTACTAAAAAGTATACATACCCTTACCAGAAATGAATTTCAGCTCTCCAAACCAATAGATATAGAAGAATTATATTAATTTTATTAGGAATATAATAGTACTTGAAGCTTAGATTGTTTTGTTTGTGGGTGTTTCGATACACCTTCCATACATATCTTGCGTCTTAAAAAATATACATAATTTATTCTTTTGATAAAATATGTATACTTTTTTGTATAACTGTAAATTATTTCTGCATGTGGATAAAATAAGATATCTCGCTTATTACTACGACTAATTAAGGCAGGATTCTACTTTGGGTGCTCGAAAAAAAAGGCTATTTTGTGGGGTTTATTAGACCTAATAAATACACTCTTGAAATACATTTAAAAATTTTTTATTATATATTTTATGCACTTTTAACATACAAAACACCATTTGAATACAACGCCTTGATTAGTAGGTGGATCTGCGCTGGTGTTGAAATTTAAAAAATGGGCCATCTAAAACAGAAAAATTTGGAATTTTTAGGCTCAATATATCACTATTAACCGGATGAATTAAAATTTATTAAAAAATTTTGATTTTCACAGATTTTTTTCTGCTTGTTTTTCCGCTGCCTATTTGTTATTTTTGCATGTACGTTAAAAATTCTAGTTCAGTCGGTTGCTGAGTACCTCGAGCGAAACTTGCAAAATTTTGGCGTTTCCTCAAATGAAGAATTTAACATCTTAACAAACTCATTTTTGGATGTTCAAAAGTGCGTTTTAATCTTTAAAATCTCAGCTACAACATGGGATAAATATGAAACTTCTATTTCATCGTATTCCTAATGAAAAATTGCGGGGAGCTTCGGGTGCACTTGCGATATCTCAAGATCTCCGTCACGAGATCATCTCCGAAAAACAATAATTTTGTGAGAATCTGCAGTATCGTTAAAGATGATATTACGCAGATCTAGACCAGATTGGCCGGTTCGGAAATTATGGCCAATTAAGTGCTTTCACTTCAAGGGGGTGTACATCCCCCTAGAGCGATGCTATAAGAGTGCAATGGGGGTATTTTCTTTACTGCCAAAGGATGCTCATTTTTTTTCCTTCCGGAGTTACAAGTTCTCGCACTTTTCAAAAGGTCCCAAAATGCACTATTTCACTCCAACCCCTACCGTGTGACCATTTTGTGTCCGATTGGGATAAAACCTTTACCATTCAAACTGGAAGGAAATTTCCTAAAAGATACGTTTTTGGTTTTTTGAAATCGGCCATAGTTTCACAGAAATATGTTCAAAATCTTTTTTTCTAATTAATTTTCGGCAGAGTTTGGAAATTTAAAATTATAGTTGATTAATAACGAAAAATGGTTGATTTATTAAAAAATATTTTTTTCTGAATACTAGGTTTACGGGGCGAAACAGTGAAAATATAAAGCAGCTAAATTGAAAAATGGAAAAACTTTTTAAAAAGTTATGTAAATGTATACTGTTATTTCGACATTAGTACAGTAGAACTCCATTGTTGCAAGCATCTTGAGACCGGAAAGTCCCTATAACAAGCTTGCGCAGGGCTCGTCCACCGAGTATTTACACATAGCATGAACGCTACGATCCCCGTACAAGTACTGAAATGATTGTTGATGTAATACAATTAACAACAATGTGCATGGCTAAACATCCCTATCGCTCGCAGTGAACATTAAAAGATGGGGGTCAGGTGACAAGAATCGGGTTCCCAATAACGGAGTTCTATTGTATATGATAAATGGTTATTTGCTTTTGATCTACAGTAAATATTAAAACCATTAGAATGACAACATGATCTCTTCATACGACAGGGCGAGGAATTATAGGGTAGTAATTAAATAACCCTTTATATGCGAAAAACAAATTCTTTACATTGTAGTTTTATAGAGATAATTGAAAAAAAAAATGAAACAATGAATGAGATATTAGTCTCTAATTTAGGAACCGCAGACAACGCTAATTCTTAATTGACAGCGTATTAGTTCATTTTTTTATTAATACCTATGAAATTATTATGGAAAAAATATAGTTATGAGAATATGTTGCTAATGCGTTTGAGTCAAACTTTTTCACAAAATTTGAGTATTTTTCGTTTTTCATATGGCGTGAAGCTTATCATTTGATTGACCCCTATATTAAACAATATCTTAAATCAGAGGATAAACCAATGTTAATATTTATAAGTCTCTGTAGTTGTCAACTTCTCTTTGTTTTTTTAAAACAATTTTACTGTATTTTATTGTTTCAGAGTAGCAAGAGAGTTTGGATTAAAATCAAGCAGTTATGGACCAAAAGATCAACGGACTCTTATTGTATCTCGCAAGATCGATCCATGGGAGCTTGTCGATGAATTGAAGACACTTGGTGGATATACCGAAAAATATGAACTCGTTAATCCGACAAATTCATAATGCGATAAATGAAGACAATATAAATAAGCGATTTGTCTCTATCAATTATTGTTACTATTATTCTCTACTGTGAACATACAAAATTACGATTTATTTGTATATATGTCACAAGGGTGCAGTATGTGTTTGCTGTTCACAATAATATTAAATCACGAAATCCAATGTTTTAACTTCGATCACTTTTTTATGCTTATTGCATACTGATCAGCTAAAAATATTTCTTTACCTTTTGCATGATTAACATCTACATACCATTTTATTAAATATTTTTCAGATAGGTCATTCAAAATTGATAGAAATACATACTTCTGAAATAACGTTGACCCTTTTATAATTCATGAATTTTAAAATATACTGTGTTGTGCAATTTGCATGCATAGAGAGTTATCTTATTTTTTTAACACTTTGATTTGAACCATTTTTGAATATTGCTTTCACGCACAATGTCTGCTCTTATGTTCTTTGTAATTTGAATTTTTTTGACAAATTTTTCTTGTACTCAATTGAAGTAAAAGTTTTATTGCTGACGTATTACAAAAGCTACGGAAACTACTTCCACAAAATTGAAAAATCATTGCGACAACTCCAAATAAAATACTTTTAACTTAGTGTATCAAGATCAAATATACTAAACTAATTTAAAAATGTTACATTCTTTATTGCAATAGAAGGAAATAAAACAAAAGTACTCCAGTCAAAATACATTTATTTTATATTGAATGTTTTCTCCGTCACTGTGCATATGGACATAATCTAAAAAAATTGTGCTTTTGCACATAAATACAAATATAAAATATCATAGAAGAGCCAATGGTTAAGAGAAAATTGAATGTTTACTGATTTTTAATCAGTATAATGTAAGTACGATGCTTTCTCTTTACACAGTTCTTATCTACACTATCCATTTTTATGAAAGAAATAATGCATTTGGAATGTTCAGTTTATAAATAACGTAAATCTTTTAAAAACTCCGTATTTTCTTAAGGCTGTGACGAATAATCGGGAAGTATTACTTCGAACACATTTTGTTATTGATATTCGGAGTTCCTGTTCTTCACAATCTGATCGCAGCTTTATAAGTAGCAAAAGTGTAACAGATTGGTAAAATCTTAGAACTGTTGATTCTATCAACCAATAAATTATGTTTGATATCTAGCATTTAAACCTGCTAATATTTTTTTTCGGTAAAATTAGTTCACACCATGATAACAGTAATTATTGAAAATTCTAGGCTGAAGACATAATAAAACATTTGGGCATACTTTTAGGTAGTCAAAGAGTGAAACTAAAAAGTACGTTATGTACGTCATTGCAATATAATTTTTCGAAGAGTGATTTTAAAAGACGTTCATCGTTGTCTGATTTTTAACATCACACTTGCAATAAGACTAATCATTTAAACTATAACAAAACGGGATGCTGAATATAGAATAGTAGATTTTCCTATAACAAAATATACTATATTAGCTCTAGTAGCTATTGTGTCGCAAAGAAATGTATCTGCTAGGGAAAAAGCGGTTTAATCATATTATCCATTAACCAAATAATATAATGAAAACTGTCACTAATGATTATATTCTATTTATGTATAGTAATCTGAAACCTAGTTGGAATAAAGTTGTTTTCATGAACTCAGCAAATTTTTAAAAGAAAAAAAAGTAACCTTAAAAAAATTACTAAAATAATTATAATTTCTTGCAATACTTTCAGATTTCTGACTACAACAATCGTCTCATTGAAATACTTAAACTTTACATTGAATAACAATAATTTTCATTTCGATATGCTACACTTATTTTCAAATCATAATCTTGATATTGAAATAATTGAATATACTCTGGAACGCAGATATCATTATTATGTAAAATTGGAGTATTTTTGAAATCTAACCTAAACAATTTTGCGGTCCAGCGCAATATAAAACTTCCCTGTCAGAATGCTGACATTTTGAAAAAACCAACTCAAGTCCGTCTGAAGTCAATTCCTTGAAAAAAAAAAAAAAAACATGTAACTCAATTATTGTACTACGGTAGGTCCTTTAAAAACTTTTCCCTTTGCTATATTTTCTAAATTTTCTCCAGCATAAGACAACAACGGTGAAATTTCAACATCACCACTAACGCATTCGGCACCAGCATCAAGTAGCCACTTTTTGTGAAGTGCGAAAACGTCTTGGCGAGCAGTAGTAGGGCAATCCTGCCCAGATGAATCTGCATTTTTCAGAGCACTGAACTCATATTCACGAATTACTTCCCAAGCCACAAATTTTCTTGCAAAACGAAAGACGTCAAATACGAATTTCTCTATTTTTATCCCATTTGCAGTGTTTGGAAGAACTCTGATACCATTTTCATCAACGTATGGAATCTTTTTCTTTGCAACATGTAAATCTAACTTTCCTTCATGAATGTCTCCAACGGCACGAAGGAACTCCACAGTGAAATAGTGATTGCATATGTTTCCTGCATTTAATACCAGATTTCCGTCTGATTGGCGCCGTTCCGCCATTTCTTTTGTAATTTCACTATATTCAACCACCTTATATTCGTTATCCACCTGAAATCGACATTCTTTCATTATTATCACTCAATATGGATAATTATATTTTCAACTATTGTATATTACTATAAATGTTCTGTACATCACTCAGCAATTACTTCATTGAATTGAAAATATACATTAGAAGTGAATGTAAATTTACATATAAACTTGTTGTGTTATTTGTGCTACATTTGATGCTATATTACGTTTAAAATTTTAATACTAAATTAATGATAGAATGAATTTGATTCGTATTCCATTTAGGGTAGTTGGGCCGTTTCACTAAACCCATGACAAGTAAATGAAATGTGCGGAACATAAAATATTAATAAATATGACAAAATTAGAATATTTTTATTGCACCAAATTCGAAATAGTTAAAAATAAAGCAGCTAATTTTCAAGTGGTTAGATCGTAAATTTTAGAAAAAAAGTGAGATAATATTACTCTTCTAAAAGTTGTAATATTTCTACAAAAACCAATTAGGCGTTATATTCTATCATTCTTTACCATCTCATCACATGTTTTTATCCATGTCGGTTATGGTTTATATTTAAATATAACAAATAAAGCGGCAGCTTTTTGCTTCCTTATTAAAATTTCGTATGTCTCACTCATACAATATCATTTGCTGCCGCTGACAACGCACGTCACCTTATCACTAGCCACCGTCATGCCTAATAATTCAACTGTCAACATTCAACAATGTCAGGGCAAGAAACTACATCAAATCGAACACCAAAAACAGTTTACGCCATGTATAAACCATACTCTCATTTACAGTTATATTAAATTTTATTTAAAGTTATATTAATGAGCTTTGGTACCAGCTTGGACCAGAAAAGCTGAGAAAACACACTCGTAGAGTATTATCTGCATCTGACTTTTCGGTTTTCGTGAATAATTGACGTTTTATTGCATCTTGAGTGTGTAAAATGCTATTTAGATAATTTTTAAAAATAGATTTCAACATATTAAAATTACTTGTCTCGTCAGCCCTACGATGAAACTTTACGTGTAAGACGCCAACTTTGATTATAATTATCTTGAAAATGGTAAACAATCGTTCTAGAAAAATTGATGCCATATCAAAATATCGAAAATTATTGTATGTAACTTTCAACCACGCCATACTACATATTTAGATAAAAGTAAAAAATGGGGTAAAAAGTAACGAATGATAGCGATGAAATGTTATTGCACTTCCCTTTGATTATACAGGATGATATTTTTAACTTGAGAAACCGAAATATTTCAAAAACTAAGCTTCGTAGAAAAAATTGTTTCAGACAAAAATTATTCGTGGGGGGGGGGGGGGCATAAAATGATGTTTTTGATTCGATTATAGATGGCTCCTTTGTTGCTGATAACGGGGTGAAGTTATTTTTTTACAGGAAATTTTATTTTTTATTACAGGTTGTTATTCTACGTGTAAAAATACGCCATTTTTATTTGATACATTTTTTTAAATCACGCATTTTTTAGAGTTATGCGGGTTTCAAGTTCCAAATAAGTCGGGATGCTTGATTAAAGTGAGTCCCTTGGATCTCACTAATCAGGGTGCTTGATTAAAGTGAGTCCACTCGCCATCACTTCGAGTATTTAATGAATTAAATTAATTAAGCAACTTGAATAGTGAGAGGCAGGGGATTCACTATAACCAAGCACCCCGAATAGTGAAAGACGAGGGGACTCACTTTAATCAAGTATCCCAACTTATTTGGAACTTGAAAGCCGCATAACTTTAAAAAATACATAATTTGAAAAAAAATGTATCAAATAAAAGTTACTTATTTTTACACGTAAATTAACAATCTGCAATAAAAAAAAGGGTTTCTGCTAAAAAAAAAAGTGAACTTCGTCTTATTTTCACCGCCAAAGCAGTCATCTACAAACAAATCAAAAACGCCATTTTAAGTCCCGCTTCAAATGAATAATTTTTCTCTGAAACATTTTTTTCTACGAAGCTTATTTTCTGAATTATTTCGGTTTCTCAAGTTAAAAAATCATTCTGTATACAGCCGACAAAATAAGAATGTCTTAAATACTGACAATGACCATTCATAGAATACTGAAAATTTCTACAAACTGTCACATAAATATGCATTGTCACAAAATTGAGTTGACTCACCAGACATACTTGAATTAATATGGAATGTATATTAAAGAAATAAGACCAAATATACCTGACAAACAACTCCCACTGCTTCAGTAGGCGATGATTTTTTCACGACCTTGGCTCCACAGTCGGCTGAATGTGATAGGCAATAACCCAAGAAGACAGGATCTGCTACTTTCACCAAGATGTTGTCCACAGAATGTGCATGAACGCTACGAATGCCACGCTTTTCCATATCATTCAATATCCCTTGAACTTTTAGTGCTCTGTATACCCCGCCGTTACCATCTGGAGCTCTCGATAGTTTATATTTTTCATCCAAAATAATGTGCCCATTAAATGTAAAACATGGCAACATTCCTTGTTCAAATGTTACAACGTTTTCTTCTTTCAGACCAAAAAATTTGTTTTCCCGAAAGTAATTCAATGTTGGTTTCTGTGTGGCTTCACTTGTGAGCACATACCTGAAACAGTATCATTATTTCAATTTCCATTACATCATTTAACAAATACACAGAAATATAAAACATTTGCTCTAAAAATAATTCATTGAAGCAGAGATATTTATAAAAATAGTTTTTTAAATAAAATATTAAGAATAATCTTATATATGATAATATACAATCATGCAGTAAAATTAATCATTGTTTTAAGGTTCTATGATTGAAGATGTTGTCGAATTCTTCAATATCGAAATAAAATAAGGAATAAATTGTATTATACCTCATTTATCCTTTTTTTGTTGAAACAATTGTATATATGCCTGTTTATTCTATGTACAGCCCATAAAAATGTTTTAAATAACTCACCAGATAATTTTCCCAGGTTTTCCAAATGCTTGTTCTGCAATTTCTTGTAATCTTTTAATTCTTTCTGCTTGTAAATGTAACAGGGTTTTATGCGATGGCAAACCAACATCATACATTCCTTTTGGGTAATTCACACCTAATCGTGTACCCTGTCCACCAGCCATAAGAAGAACAGCGACACGACCATTTGCAACTTCTTCTAAGCCTAATTGCATATATTGATGCAGCTTTTCGGGAGTAGAGGTTGAAACTGAATCAATAGCATCGTTTGGGATTGGACGAAGTCTTTCTTCAAGTTTCTTCTGAATATCCTTCGAAGATGATGTTGCTTTCTTGAAGTAAGAAGTGACCTCAGAAAAATTCACTTCAGAAATATCCTTCAAAATAATGTTTTTCTCCTCCATAGAGAGCTCAGTCCAAAATTGGAGTAGGTGTTCCTGGCCATAACGCTGAAGAACGGACCGTGCAGATTCCTCGTCCATGCTTTGAGTTTACTTCCAAAAGAAATGTGAAGTCTTACGGCGC
The DNA here is from genome assembly GCA_030142655.1 of Trachelus tabidus. Lineage (NCBI taxonomy): Eukaryota > Metazoa > Arthropoda > Insecta > Hymenoptera > Cephidae > Trachelus > Trachelus tabidus. Next base: position 109,876 of record JARQTI010000701.1, read on the forward strand.
TTTGCCTTGTCAATTGGGAGATCGCGAATCAGAGAGAGTATATTGAGAATGCGAGAAAACGTGTAGCAAGCTGGTAAGAACAGTTTGACATTTCAAGTTTCTAACCCTACCACAATGCTTTTCTCGATTGCTATTGGCGGCAATCGTTCAGTAATCATTTACTTTCACTGACGTTCACCTCAGTCAGACGCGATTACCAATGTATGTACAGAAGTTAGCCTGCCACGTCTTTCCCTTTTTTTTTTTCATTCCCGTCCATGTCACTGCCACATACCTGCATTCCATTGCTATACACCAGTTCACTTTCGTTGCTGATAGACTGTTAAAGGTAGGAGTATCGTTGCACCGACTATTAGATACACATCAGTCCTGATATATTTACAAGATAAAGTCCACAAGTTTGCTACAGTAAAAGCACGTGAGCGCTTACCGATGTATTTTTCGAGGAATTTAATGTCAAAGTGTGAATATTTAACACAGCGGTTTATGGGAATGCTGCTACCTTACACTTCGATTGGACTATTCACAAATTTAGCGGTTAGATAGCATCATTAGCAAAATTGCTACTGGCGAATGAAATCATAGAGGATCTAGTGTATCCATAAAAAAGTAGGGTCACCGAGAATTTCGCGGAGGAATTACAAGTGAATGTGATATCGGCCGGCTTTTTAAAGGTTACAAATATAAAAACAAAACATTCGATAGAAAAAAGCGACATATACATATAATGCCAGTTTGTCGAGACAGTATCAAATCAGCAACGATACGTATTTTATTTAAATCAAGATAATATAATTACCATACCTATATAAGCTCATCGCATTATCTAATTAGTAAAAATATTTTTACCGTTACGGAATGTTTTTTATGTTTTCGTTTTACCTCGTTTGTAAAACGTCTATCATTTGACTTCGATGCAACGATACTCCTACTTTAAGCCAGGATACATAACAGGTACTTTTAGGCCTCATGAAATGCGCAACATTATTTTTTTTACAAATAGAACGCATTCTGATATACTTTACGGCTTTACTAAATACGAGCATTATCTGAAAAATCGTAAAATGATAGGTACATATTATATAATGATATAATTACGCAGGGATCAAAATAATTATTTGAAATTATGCATTAAATCGTTTCTTTCGTTAAACTTTCATCTTTTCTAGATGAATGAAGACAGAGAGTTGCTCGCAGTACTAGCAGTAAATTTCGCAACAGTCCTTTAAAAGGAGTAAATAAACTACACGTTTGGTACAGTTATAGTAATGAGGCGGATACAGGATGTTTCATTTAACTTAAACATCCTAAATTTTCCCATCACTTTGATGATGTCAAGAAAAGTCTAAAAGGAGAGTTTGTTTGATTCGAAACAGCCGATAAAGTGATGGAAAAATTATTTTCCTGGAGCTCATATCTTCAGAGTTTTTAAGGTTATCAATGACTTTTTAAATAGGACCATATATTCCTTATGTCACACAATTATTTTTACCATTAAGACCAATTCAACGATCTAATATATTATGACATTCAGACGACTTTGAATCTAAATATTTATGTTTAAACCAATTTCAATACATGTGTGAACTTGATAATAAATTCTATGATCAACGTTGAATTGGACGGTGTACAGACAACCCTGCTTATTCGCCTGATCTAACGCTACTCGTTTTTTTTTTTGTAGGAAGCTCTAAAAGATCATGTTGTGTAGTTAGGAAGATTCCGGGTCGCGATTTAGCCCTAGGCTTCGCTATCCACCTGCTATCTCTGGCTGTTAGTTTTAGCTTCATATTAATACATACCTTTAATTGTAAGTTGTATTTACAATTGTAGCAGTTCACGTGTTTCAAAACAATTTTAAAAGTTTATTTAAATTTTAAGGGATCCGTTTTCTAAATTATATAAAATCAGACAAAGGGGTAGACGAATAAAACTCGTTAGCTTTCTAAAGGATACTGCAATATGCCCCCATGGTTGCTGGACTTAGCGGAAGTATAATCTTAAGGTGGTTCGATGACGATAAGTACAATAGTAATAGGCAGTCACGAGTACATACAATAGGAAATAAAGAAATACAAACATTTTCCATTAAAAAATAAGTGAGTGAAAATCTAATAACCAATATTTGAGTCAATAACCGTTACAATCTATACCGTATTAAAATTAGAATATTGAATTTTAAACTTACTCTTTTTTATAGCTTAACTATATTTATTTCAAGTACTATACGGTAAATCGTGTGGAAATTTTTCATAGACAAAGATTTAGTTACGGTCTAATATATACAAACAATTCAAAATTTTATCTTTGACAAGGTTTTATCATTGAATCACTTTAAGATATTCGGAGTTCGAAGATGTATGTTTGGTGGGTGCGTATTCAGGGTTCTTAATATTCTTGAACTTATAAAGTTATAATACTGTCATGAGTCGATTTTAGGTTTTTGTTAAGCTTTGTGATGCACGAAATATGTGAATTTTCAACTTTGTATAAATTTTCTATTTTTGTTTTCAAAAACTGTGTTGTAGATATACTAATAATAGCAGTTCAGTTAACGGTGTATATATGTACATACATACATACAGTTGCGGCAAATAATGGTCGGGTACATACCTCTCCAACGATCCATTCTGAGCTGTACCCCCACTCCTTTAGTCAACCACAAAGAATATAAGATTATTTGATCCATTTACCCCATTCTCCTTATAGCCGATTGTAAGAGTGGGGGATAGGTATGAAGAGAGTGCTGAAGGGGTATCCGACGATTATTTGTCGCAATTGTTCAGCTTTGACAGCTATCCCGCCATGGAAAACTTATTATCTGTCGATAATGTTTTCTTGTGAAAAATGTCGGTAATTCCACTTTTTTACTTACTGTTTGAAATCTGCTGACCCCATTACATACATTATATTTTAGATCTGAAGATGATTAACATGAAAAATTTACAATTCAAACGCATATGAGATATTTTTTCATATACCTAACTATTAATATTTAATTTTAAAAAACAACAAATATCATTAAAAGGTCCGTAACTGAGCCCGAGATTTTTCAACGCGATGCCACGTGATGAAATTGTATTGTAGTGAAGGGAACAATACATTATGATACAAGTGCGGGAAGTTGGCGATTCCTGACAAGTGTGACGTTTGCCGCCCAAACGAAGCGAGGGTGACAAACGTTACACGAGTAGGAATCACCAATCCGCACGCGATCATATACTATTTTTTGTAACAATGTACGGAAAGTTCGCAGTATGTGCACCAAAAAGAAGCACAAAATGGTTAACTCTTGATTAGTTTAGAGTAATATTCCGTGCGGGAATATTATGATTCTCGCACACTCTGAACTCATCAAGAATGGACCATTTTATGCTTGGTTTTGGGTGCGCAAACTGTATACTTTCGGTACAGCGTTGCAAAAAATTTATTAATTTCCGAAAACTGTCAGACTTTCGTAATAATTAACCTAAAAGCAAAAACTGAAAGAATAATTCGACCCGACATTTTCACATCTTTCAATTTCATATTGATATTTTCGCATGGGATTGTTCTTTCAGTTTTAGGTTAATTATTGCGAAAGTGATGGTAAAATGATTGAATATGCGCTCAAGTCTGCTTTGGGAAAAAATTTCGGTAAAAATCTTAACCTTTAAAGGGCCGGAAAGCCGATATATCGGCTCAAAAACATAATGCTAGGATACCTCTTTATCCTTAAGTAAATTGATGCGCTAAGTTCGTATCTGAAGTTGGTTTGACCTTATCACTTCAGAGTCAAGGTCAATGAAGGTCATTTGAAGGTCAAACCTAGCAATATGGTTTGAATCATTGCAAAAGATATATCTTTATGTTTTTAGAGTCACTGAATCGTTTGAGTTGAATATCTTCTCTCGTTTTTCACTTTGATACTTATTTTTACTATCTTGCCTACGGAATACCTTTTGATTTTGAGTTGGTCTTTCCATACGTACAAAAACCCTGAGATGGCCATATACCCAGAAGAATGAGTATAATTATGTCTATTCCCAATCAAACAGGTGTCAGATTCAGATGTAGCACCTCGGGATACTCTTAGATATAATTTTTGTTCGAATATATATGATACTTTCTGCATTTGACCTTGAAGTGACCTTGTTTGACCTCGAATGACCGTGATCATGACCAGTTATGACCGATTAAACTCCAGATTTGGATACAGCACATCTCAAAACCTGAGAATATGATTTTATTCCTATTTTACCGAACTAAAAATTTTTCATGACCCTCCAGGGCCGGAGAGCCGATATATCGGCTCGGTCCATGATAGGAACATTGTACATAGTTGATGGGTGATACAAGACATGAATTTGGGCACTTTCAAAGGAGGTTTCGAAACCTCGAAACCCGGCCCTTTAAAGGTTAAGGCGCCTAATGGCACAGTAGCACTGTATTTAGAGCATCTCAATTGTATGTGTTGTCTGGGCTATCTTACTAATTCATATTTTTAAATTGTGTATCATCTAATTTAACACAGCAATCAAGTAGTTTTCAAAAACTATGAAAAACATGCTCCAATAAAATGTCTTCCTGTTCTCTGTTTGGATTTCGAAATAATAGATGATTAATTCCAGCCTCTTCTTACGTGACACCCTGTATGTCCCTGAATTATCACAGAGCCCAGATTGGCAAAATTTGCTACCGTCTTCCGTTGCGGATTTCGGCAAATCAAGCATACGATTGGTGAAACAAAATAATGTTGCTTTTTGATGCGCTGTTGTTCATTCAAAAATCAAGTTTCGCGATTCTCTGTAAAATCAGTTCTCAGTATACATAGTATACATGAAGTATACGGTTTCGGAGTACACTGAAATGCTTATTTTATATGGTGAGTGCGGGAGGAATGCAGCGGCAGCAGCTCGAGCTTTTACAGTTGACGATGATCGACGTCATCCGGGGCGTGAATGAAAACCGTCCAAAAACATAATTTTACGATTGGTTTTTCGAGCATCAGAGACTGAGAAGCTAGTTTGCGCAAAAATAATTACACAGGAGCCCCCCTGACCTCTAGGACATCTAAAGCAGAAGAGAAAATCCTGGAGGTTATTGAAGAAGATTCAGCGTGCAGCATTCGTGACGTCGAAAGTTCACTTGGCCATTCATATAACTGTATTCAGCGCATTCTCAAAGAAAATAAAATGCACGCGTACCATATATTATACTATACGCGTGTACAATCATTGCGAACACAAGATTATCCTCTTCGCCTGGAATATTTTCTATAGCTCGTAAAGCAGCAGGATTTTAAATGACATATTCACAGACAATGTGCTTTTTACGAATGAGTGTACTTTTGTTCGCGATAGTACGTTCAACCACCATAATTATGATTACTGACCATCGGAAAATCCGCAGCTATATGCTAAACATAATAGCCAACAGCCATTCAGTATTAATATTTCGTCCGGAATACTTGGAAACTCTTTGGTAAGTGACACTTTATTTTTGTTACCTAAAGAAGGAAGTATTGTTTTCGTGCAAACATAATTTTCCGGGTTTTCAATGTGAAAATTTTCAAAATGGTACAAACGCAAGTGTAATAATAAATTGATAAGCTTGCACGACTATTTCAGATTGGTCCGTTTGAGCGACCAGCAGGATTACACGACGACTTATATGTCGCATTTCTAGATTTTTCTTTCTTTGCCACGACTAAGTACTCGAACGCAATCCAGAGCCTCGGGATTGGTTTCGGCATGATGGAGCTCCTGTCACGCGTGCTGTCAGAAATATTTTAAATATCCGGTATCCCAATTGACGACTCGGACAAGGAGGACCAACCCATGGCCTCCAGGATCACCAGATTTAATTCTAATTGATTTCTTTCTCTGAGGGTATATAAAAGAGATCGTTTATCGCACCCCGGTAAAATCGATTGAAGATCTAGCGGACGTATAAGGAACGCTTTAACTCAAGTCACCCCAGAGATGATCAACGCCTGTAAGGTTAATATGGTGCGACGAGCAAATTTATGTATTCAGATAGGTGTAGATCGCATCCAGCAGCTCTTGTAATTATAAGATCTCGAAGAACATCTGGGTCAATCGAATATTACCAACTAGAAGAAAACTATCCGTCAAGATTATGCTGCATACGTCGTTCCCATTCTAAAGTGCATACAATACTACGACGAGGAACTCGCAGACATCGAAAACTACGACGAGGAACTCTCGTGGATATCGAGAATTACGAAGACATAGAAGACGACAGAATCTGTATTCCATTATTGTATTTAATTTCTATTTATCGCCTTTTCCACTCTATCTCAAACCAAACGTAAGTAACTTGCGCTCGTTAAGTCTCGTCACGACTTTCGAATCTGGATCAAGCACTAAAACATCTCAGTCAAGCAAAAGGATCTATCCTCTGGCGTCCGAATTGACAGTGAATACAAAATCTCCCCCCACAGAACACAAGCGGTCTAAGAACGTGGCATATCAATGCTAAATGTCTCATGGAACACCTAGTAGAGCTCAAGCACTTCGTCGCAAACATCTTTTTAACGTAATCCCTTTCCGAATTGTTGTCTCCATCGTCCTGGCAGGAACGGAAAAGACCGGGGCGGCGTCATAGTTTATTGGTTCATGCTCTTTAAACAAGTGTCCAATCACCGCATATGGCGCAAGTATTGCGCGTGATCGGAATATTTATTTATCAAAATTAAAGTGTCCAGACAACCATGCTTGCATCCTACGATTATATACTATCAGCCAAAAATAGGGTACGTCATAGTCATCGAGCGGCTGACGTCCACCCACAGTAACATCATCATCATGAAACACCTTAATGCCACCTTTCTGAACCGCCAATTTCTACAGCACCATCATCAAAAAATTCATTTCCTGCAATGAACTGCACCTCATTCCATACGACCCGACACATCACGCACAGAGCGCGCACACCAGGCTTGACGTATTCATTGTAGACAGCCCAGACAGAATCCTTGTCACAGGTCAAGAGCCTCTTCGATTCATGCCAGTGCATGACATCATCCGAGCTGAGCTTCGCCTTAAGCCACTACCAACGAGCTCACGCATCTGCATCTGTATCGGGAGTTCAAAATATTCAACGAGTCAACCCTTCCCAGCCTGGACTGGACTGGTCTCAGCTCTGACCCCAGCGTGGACTCCGGCTCAACACTTTAAAGAGTCACCTGACGAACACTTCGAATCGCTTCATATCAATGCGCACCATGCATCTCTTGACATCGCAGATGCGCCATGCGAGAGCAGAACAGCATTCACGAGCGATATCTGTGCTCTTCCGCTAGGAATAACTTTCAATGTTACCGTACTCTTTGCAATAGAGCCTCGGCTTTGATTATTCGCGCCAGGAATGTATACTACCTGACTCTGTTTCTCTCATCGCCCTCTTCAGCAACCTCGCACCATTGCCATACTAACTCCGGCCAAAGGAATGATTATGCTCTAACATTTATCTCCGGCTCCTTCGACGATACAAGAGTCTTCTTCAAATGCGTCACACCCCCGGATTCAGTCGACGCGTTGATTGATTGCAACTGATGTATGTACAATGAGTCCTGAATCACGTACCCCGCAGCCTCAACGTGACTTTTTCCTACCTGTTGGATATGTGTAACATAACAAAAAGATTATATGCAGACAGACAATGTGGAGTAGACACGACCGGCGGCAGTCTGAGAACTGTGCTGGGTTGAGCACCTAAACGGTATTGTTAAGACTCATAAAAGACATCCGTAGTACCTTTGATAGGCGTGTGGTTACCGTTCTCGTGATGTTAAATTTTAGTAAAACTTTCAACTCTTCCTATTAAATCATAAATATTACGTGTAATGACTGACATAAGATTGTCAGCTTCCGTCATTATATAGTCGTGCTCGTATCTTGGAGTTCAAACTCAGACGGAATAGGGAAATAATCATCCTTCCCACCAGCAATGTTTGGCAGCCCACAATTAACGATTCTAGAACCTTTCCTGTTTTCGTTATACGTCAAAGACTTGGCATACGTTCTTTCTTACCGCTCCCACATGACGTTCGCTGACAGTGTACAGATTTATCTACACTGCTTTCACAAAATATCGAGGACGCTCCAAATTGTCCAAACGAACAGCAATTCAATTTCAAAATAGGGAAGGTCAAATTTCCTCGAGAAGAGCACAGCCAAAGTACAATTTTTGATCCTCGGTTTCGAGCGACATGTTAATCGGATCGGCTTCGAAGTCTTTATTATCTTCCAACGTTCAACCTGGTAGGCAAGAAAAATCACCGAAGCCTGGGTGAAGCTCAAGATGATATCCTCTGGCCAAGCTTGGTAGAAAAAACTTGAGCCAGGCTTGACATACAAAATTATTACCTTTAAAAATATCTTCACTAATTTAACTGAAATATTAAATTTACAAAATTAAATTTTTAACGTTGAAGGCGGAATTGGATCTTGGTACACTGGAATTCGGGCACTGCGACTATATCTATTCGGCTATTAAAAACGTCGGAGAATATGTTGGAAACTGGTATATCATTCGTGAAAGAACTTTTATATAATTTCGGATTGTGATTTGATAATCTTATACATATATTTTTTGAACTTAATTATATAAAGGTTTAGAACATAAATTGTTCCAAGCTTGGGATTTCAAATCTTATTGTTAGTTCAAATTAAAGTCAGACCGAAACTTGATCCGAGTTTTTGTTGCCCTCAGTCCAAGCCTAGAAATGCAAGTCTTGGTTCCAAGCTCCAGCTTGGCCCAATTTTAGCATGCTAAGACTTAGCATTTCAGAACTGGATCAAGCTTGGCCCATTTGTCAGCACTGGGAGTTCCTACCTGGAATCCGCCCGCAATCTTGGAGTAATCACGAACAACAATCTTTCCTGGAACTTGCTCATTCACGAAATTAGCAAAGCCGTTCGTTAGCAAGCACAACCGTTCTATTCTCAATAACCAAATAAAATACAAATTTCACCAGTCACCTTCTTTATTTTCCCGTCAATCAACTACTGTTTCCTATTTTACAAACAGCTTCTGCAGAAGTCATCACCACCCTACAAAGATCAATCACTTCAGCCCTCCCCCTTCTTCGCTCTCTTTTAAATATATTATTGTGATTCAACCTAAAGCAAATGTGGCTTCCTTACGCCTAAGATCGTATTGAATATATATAGCAGTACTAATTTACTGCAGTTTCATCTTTAGTTTATTTAATTTACATAATACTTACAGACTGTATCGTAAAAGAAACAATATTTTTAGTTATTACTATATGAAACATTCAGTTATACCGTCTCCTATACAGTTGCCATCGTCAATATGTATGTCCGCATGATAATGTCTCCATGAAAATTCCAAAGGAACCGATAATCAACGGTATTAAAATTTAAAGGTAAAATGAAATTCCGCATATACATAGATAGAAGACTAACATTTTCCAGATATTTGGCAATTTTAGTTTGAAAGTTCTGCCTCCACGAAATTAAACGATGTGCACGATTTTACTTTTTTAACTAAATTACGTTGAGTAACTCCTCTTAGGTTTTATTCAGCAAAGTAAAATGATCGCAGCAGTGCTTACATATTTGACATTCAATCAAATATTTGCACTTACAATTAGTACGAGAATTTGTCATTTATTTTAGTTTTTTTTTTCACCAAATTTCTTCGAATCAGAAAGCAGTTAACAATGACTAAGCAATGAGATTTTTATCGCACAGGTGTTATTTTAAAAGTATAGTAAAAAAATGAGAAAAATATTTTAATAAAATTTTTCTTGTTATTATATTCATTTTCATTGAAATACTAATTATGATTGACAACGAGTCAAAGACTCTGGGAATCCTTGGATTTACTAAAAATGTTGTCAGATCTTACAGACAAATCCTATCGACGCCCTATGTAACCTAGTGTTAAGCCCCGAGGGTTTAGGCAACTACCCTTACGAATTTCCTCAAGAAAAACCACAAATGACATAGCTGGACATTGTACGTCGTATAAAAGGACTTTCTTACCACTTAATAGAACACATAACTGTTTGGATGAATAATAATGTTCTTTCTTTCACATACTCAGATTAACTTTGTAACCTTTGTTATACATATACCACTAGCTCGCATTGTTTCACTTTCGAAATGAACTTGACTCAAACACATTCAATAATATTTCATTTTAATGTCAATGAAATTTCACTTACGTAATCTTATTTATATTTTAACCTTTAAAATACGTGAATTTTCATAATATGCCATACTCGATAATATGCATAGAATATTGTACTTTGATAAACTTCAAATATTCTTTCCGTGTAATAAAACGTGGTCACGTACTACAATTGTATAAAAACCAACAGAAGATCATTTTAGCAAACAAAATGAGTTTAAAGTACTACAAAGTTCGGCGATTAATATACAAAGAATAAGCTATTTTTGAAATAGTTCGACCGGCAAGAGTACGTCGCTAATTCCTAGAGCTTTTCTTTGTCGCCTTACTTAGGAAACTCCAAGTGAGTATGTCCAAATTATATAGAATATTGAAAAAGTTTTAATTTTTGTCCCTCGTTAAATCGTAAAGCCTGGAGGGAGAACAATGAGAAAAATCTTTCAAAGGATGAATTTAATAGATACCTAAGTATATTTGCATATACAGTAATATATAGATATGCAAAGGAGGACCGCAAGTAATGCACGACCGATTCCGTACTTTAAAAATTATACTTGTATAATTGGTATAATGAATTTCGAAGTATATTCTAAGTAACAACGCAGTGTATATTGAAGATGACATCGAAAAACCAAAATAACCAAATGTACTGTTTACTTCAAAAAATAAAAAAGACAATAATTTACGAAATATGTAATAAGCATATACATATGTAATGGTACGTTGCTAATTCCTTGTGGAAAAGCGATCTTCTCAATAAAATTGAAACGTGCATTAAATCCTCAGCACGAAAATACTCCCCGAGTCTTCTGAATCCATTCAAGTGGAATTCAAGGCGGATCAATGAATCCAAGCGTATAAGGATTTACAAGAGTCTACGTGGAAAGACAAATGTGAAGAATAACATTTTTTTAAGAGAACTTCCAACTACCTGGCCACGATATTAACATATACGTGACTTCCAAGATAATCCTTTGCTAAGGTAAACGGCCCAGTTAAAGACCGTTTAAAAGCAGCCGTGTCGGATTTTTGCTATTTATTCACACGTGATATAGCCAAACTGAAAACTAAAGATTTCAACACGTGCGTTAAAGCCTTCCGAATGAGATTCACTTATTATACAAGTGAAACAATTAAGATTTACTACTAATCATTGTTTTAATAATACTTCTCTGCTGCCGGGATTTCTGACCGTTGAGAAACACCCATGTCGTAGTTTGTGATCCCTGCGTGTACCTGATGTATGACCCCCTTGACGTAATTTATGGCGCCTGTGCCTACCCACTTTCTGACACTTTCAAATATCCCCATGCAAGCGGGTTAAATTGCAATTTACGTGATTTCATGAACACACATCAGGCACAAACAACGAAAAAGTTTTAATTAGTGCACAACTATTTTATTTTCTTTACATTTGTAAAAAATATTATATTTTAAAACAATATTTTCGGAACTTTTAATAGTCTTGTTTTAAATTTTTTCTCGTTTCTTCCGTTCATGAAAACTAATATCCTTTTCTTTAATTGTTGATGTCACGGTAAATTAGAATAAATAAATAAAGCAAATTGTTCGACGCAACAGGTGACAAATCGACGGTCAACAACACAGCAACACAGCCTGAATTATGTGACGCACTTATTGATCCCGCGAATTCGAACAAATATCTAACCAAAAGTAAAATAATTTCTCATCCCATCGATAATCTGGTTCCTTCTGAGACGTTGACACCATTTTTAAGTCGTCTTATACTTACCTGACGAATAAAATTCACAACGACGTAGCTTGTCGCAACTTCTGCCACCGTCTATCACTGCCGCTGCGGAGCCACTAAGACGCGTGCCGCACTGTTCACTGACCAATTTCTATTCTATAATATTTCATTTAAAAAAGTGTGTTCCTCCAATAATATAATTAAATTATTATTCGACAAAAACTGCATTTATGGCAGTCAAAATTATGCCATCGAGGTCACAATCTCCAACACGGTCAGTCACTGGGCCGTTTACCTTTATAATATCTATATTTCACACGTATTTATTCTAGCATATAAATACATTTTAAATGTGTATGCACTTTCAGTACTTTCAATACTTCATCATGAATACCTGAGACCATCGACATATAGCATGGACTATGCATAGACATAGGAAAACATGTTCGAATGGAAGAAAGAGATAGCGACTGGTGTCGATCAAGCCTTGTCTCTTTCTTATCAGTAGCGTAGTAAGATGTTTGAGGACCCCGGACATAATAAGTTTTTGCATCATAACGTTATAATTAAATTCTATATATTCCTATTTTTTTCTAGATTTCATACAAGCGCTGTCTGATCTATTGGTACGTTCTATTTATTGTTATTTTCATACATTTTAGACATTTGGAAACTAAGTTTTTTATATAATTTTCGGAAAGTGAATCGTCGGAAAACATAACAATATGGAAGAATTTATATGCATAATGTATTTTTGGCAAATCCCAATATATTTTTGTTACAAAATCAATAATTAATCGTTTAGCACAGTTTTACATTACAATATTCCATCTTACAAGTCAAAATAACTACGCCACGTAATTTATAAGTAAAGGGATCAGCGTCTAACAGTACGTTCCTGAGATCCTCTGAGCAATAAAAAAAGTAGCCAATAGGAACATTAGAGAAGGAGAGCATTGGCCGCCACCTCACTCCCTCTTTGTCTATTCGAGCCGACACTTTTTCAAGGAGCTTGAAGTACGGATCGCGTAGTCCATGCTATATGTCGATATCTGAGACGATAGATTCAATTAATAATAAATTCACCTAAAGCATAAAGGCTGCATCGTTCCCCGTAGACCCAACAGTAAATTGCAGTTGATGAGATGAATTCCTCAAAGATCCGTTTTCACATCGATGTTTCAAAAGAATATGTTGGAATAATCTCTAAAAGTATATGGACATGAAAAGCGCCATTTTTTATTTTAAGAAAATACGACCTACTAAAATAGAGTTTGAACATTTCTGACCCAAATATTCACTCTCCAAGAGTCTGCTAATGACTTTTCTATTCAGAAATAAAAGAGAAAGAAAGAGACGAAAATCATTTTTTTTATGAGATATTTTTTCTTCTTGTCGAGGTTAGATTAATTTTCTTTACGCCACCCGAAAGAACAGTCCTCAAAATAATAGAATAGGTCCTTCGGAACATCAGTTTCCCTCTTCAATACAAAAAATATACCAACAAAGATAATGAACAATATTTGTCGAATAACCTACCGATGGCGTAGCTACCTTAACCTACCTTAAATGCATAAGTCCGTATTCACAACTCGCTCTCAAAGTTTAAAAAAAAAAAAAAAAAAATTTAAAAGCGCGCTATTAGCACTAAAAGCGAGTTCTGAATACGGGCTATAGAGTCTCAAAAATGATACCAATCATTGGAAGTCATTAATGGTACCTGAATGAAATCATTCCGTTTTAGACTTAATTACCATTTTTTTAAATTTATACATTTAAGAGCTAAGGGGTTAAAGAGCCATAAGGACAAATGAATCGAGATAGTTTTGACTGGTTTATCTCAATGGTTTGCGCCATCCCTCAAGTGCGCCATTGTTACCGGTGGCATTTTACGCGAACAGGTAGTGACAACAGTTACGAAATTCCCAGCCATTTTCCAGCCGACTTGCGAAAGTAGAAAGAAGCACGAAACAGGAAGGTAAGATCGATACGACCAGTAGCGCTAGGTGAAATATTAACGGCGACCCTTTCACGTGAGACATCCCACACACAACATCGCGTATAAATAATTGCGCGGAAAAAAAAAACTTTCTTCAAGCATTAAAAACGTCCGCGCACTTTACGGAAAAAGAAGTGAGGAGTATCCGCAGCTAACCTACGCGTAGCTTTACTGTAGGCGATGAGAAGAATGAGACGAGGGGATAACACTAAGAAATTCAAGAACTGCGATAAAAAACTGAATAAATATTCGAAAACTCTGTTTTCCCTTAAGCAATCGACACTTGCAGGATTTGTTTTGCTCGCGTCGCGGTCTAATGCGCAAATTCCGAGGAAAGCAGAATATTTAGGGCAAATTGTATTAGACAAAGGTTACCGCAAACGAGTATTTCTGTGACCTATGAAAAATAGAACTGTGCATTTGAATTTTCAGCAGATTTCCCCTCATTCAGCTCAAAATGCTCATTAATAGTTGTGAAGTAGCCTCCAATGAGTTTCTCATTCGTTAATGACAGTCATTAGATATGCCAGAACGGCCATGCATCGGCGTGTCACTCTTCTCATTAACGAAACTATCAGGAAGAACTGAAAATAACCAAAAGCTCTAGAAAAATGACTGTGCATAAAATCGATATATCGGATTATTCAACCCAAACGCAACCACTTAAAATTAACGCACCAATTTGATTCTCATGTCAAAACCATGCTCAGTTGGTGAGTTTGAGCCGAATAACCGAGAATATGCAATTATTTAGCTCAGATTTACAAACTGAAGCCAGCCCTTCGTTTTATTTCTATGTCGAAACCAACTTCGGTTATTTAGTTTGAGTTACACAGCCTTGCTACAGTGCTAGAGTGCTAGAGTGTGCGATGTATGTGTACGTAGGCAGGTAGATGGTTCAACAAATTGAACGCCGAATACCTGGCCATCCTTTGCGACAGCGTAATTAGCGGGATCTTCATTTAGGAAAGTCCCCGTTCATTGCGCGACAAGTAGATATCCGTCCTTGTGGAATATCGCTTTACGAATGAGTTCGTCCTTCAGCATCAAAGAGGAAACTGACATTCCGCAAGAAGAAACTTTTCGAGTAATAGCGGACTTCATATTTCAACGGGAATATTGCTGCTACTACAAAATAACCACCGAGTAAGCTCTATACTTACACGATATACGTTTTACCTTAATTGTATAAAATATTTCAATATGAATTGAATTCATTAAAATCATATGGCACTTTCAGAGAGGATATTTTCGATCAAATCGAATCACCATAAAAAATAAGATTACTAGCATTAAAACCCCTATAAGATACGTCATTCTTTTTTAGTATTAACCTTATTCCATTTAAAAAACATGATAAATAAATGAATACCCAAAAAAGCAGTTCCTGCCGAAAGATTTTAATTTAGAGATTCCAATTGTTTTAGAGAGTTTCGTGAAATTATTATTTAAAGAAATTAAACAAAATCAATAAAAAGTACGTGTATTTCATTTTTATTCAATGTCCTAATTGCGATATTAAATTCATTTTCATCTCTAACGTTGGTTAAAGATATCTCGTGCGTGCAAGGAAAACATGAAATTTCTTACTCCTTTGTTTGCTCCGTCGGTTGCGTGCATACATCATTGCGTGAATGTAAAGGAAAACCGAGTATAATTCAAGATTACAGGGTAATTCGGTAAGGTCGTCCAAGAGCCTTACGAGGGACGACTAATCGTTTTAATTCGACAAGAGACTGCACGAATAAGGTTAAGCTTCTGGTCGCGATTACATTAATTGTAAAGGATGCCCGGGTAGTAATTATAAAGGATGAGCCGGGAGGATATTGCTCCACTGAGAAGCTGCACACATGGCAAGTTGGTAATACATACACATACTTTCCATAAAGGGCCGGTTCAGTGAAACCGGATGCTAACGATATTAACTGTAATGGAAGGAAAATTGCACAGTGCAGCATACTGCCCTCGCGTTTCTTTGTGCCCTAGACGTGCTCCTTGCTGTGACTACAAAGTCGTTGGCCCGATATACATATACCTTGTGTGCCTAAAGCATCCTTCACGTGATCCGGCGGCTTATTTTTAGTACACCAAGTCTGCGCGTAGTGTGCCATAATTGCCAGTTACATTGTAACTGTATATAGGTATATCTAAATAAAAAAATTAAATTCGATTTGATTTCAAATCAGTGTTGGATCCAAGACTTATTATAAAGCCCACGAACTCCATATATTTTTTTCTGACAAATCGAAAAGAATGAAATTTCGAATTAAGGCACACGTATCGTTGCATAACATTTTTGTTACAAAGAATACATATGTATTGTTTTTTTAATTATATATGTTATTTTACGAAATTTATATTATTTAACGAAAATTCAATTATTTTTACTCAGGATTACGTTGCTTGCGAACTGTCAAGAAAACATATGGAACTCGACATCGTTAAACAGAGCTTATACTCTACTGATTTAGATTTATGTGTAGAAAGAAAGACGGAGAAGGAGAATAGGTTAATCGGAACAATACTGTCCTCGATCGCTAGACAAGAACAGTGTAATAATTTAATAAACAATAAGTTTAAGTAGAAGCAAATATCACTATCGTATTAATGAACGTTAAGCTTTTTGTCAATTTTCACTAAAATTAAGGAAACTCAAATAACGATTTGCTAATCAAAAACTTAAATCATGACGATTACTCTTATTTTTGTACGCATAGAGTTATAAACATTTGTGGAAGACGAACGCAAAGCATATATGAACAAATTTATTTCTTCATATTATTATTATTAAAGTATTTATGAGATTCTTCGCGCGAAAAAATGCCAACAATATGTTTACAGCTGAACATTGTATTTCTAATTCTGCTAGTTATCAATCAATAATATTTCTTTGATACACATATGGCAACTCTCCACCATATTTTCCTATATTTTCTTATCCCCTATAGGCATCCAGGCCTGAGTCAAGCTTGACAGATAAAAATATTAATTGTAGAATGGTACAGATTAAATCCAAAAAAGATTAAATTTAGGAAAATAAATTTTCGACGTTGGACGCAAAATTCAATCGTAGTACACTGGAGTTTGATGGAATGCGAGCATACCTATTCCGACTATTAAGAGTCTCAGGGGATGTGCTGAAACCTAATGGTGAAAAAACTCATATAGTTATGGATCATGATCTAATAATTTTATAAAATCTTCAGATAATTCAATAATCTTAAATAAACATGTATATGTTTTATCATACTGCTGAAACCAAATATTTAAAAATTTCGTAAAATTTATTTTTCTCATAATACAAAACATGTCCAACCCTAAGGACGATATTGAAGATGCTTCTCCTTTTTCCATTAGGCATTCGTTACATAAACCTAATCAAGCCTTAATTGGAGTGGCAAGCGCCATGCCTGATAAGGCGTCTCTATGGATACCTGGATTAGATCCTAAAAGTATGTCAAAAGTACGCCTGACCAAATTTCTTCTCGGGTAGATTTTGGTAGGCGAAGAACTTAATTGTATAAAACATCAGAAAAATAGAACTTGATTCAAGCTTGGAATTTCAAAGATTGGCCTAGTTACCAAAGTTTAGTCTTAACCCAGGAACCCCGAACTTATACTAAGGCTTGGCATTGTAAAACTAAACCTTAATTTGTCAGCATAGGGAGTTTCTACCTGGACACCAATAGTATTAACAATTATTCCCTATTCCCCTCCTGTTCAAACCATTCAAAAATATGTACACTCAATTAAGGATTTGTGAATCACAAAAAAAGCAGATCATCGTTGGAATCAACACAAATTTACTTTATCGTTGAATTAATTTCCACACGTGCCAACTCTCGTTTATTACCACCATGTTCATCTCGCATTGCCATTGCAGTTGGCACAAATTTATACATATTCAGGTACTCGTATGCTAATGCGAGAATATCCAGCATAAGAAAGTAATATGATATTCACATACAGTAATGTTTAACGTAGCGCTTCAGGTCTTGATTTGTATTCGTGCTTTTCACGCATATGCATCTATTTTAATTAATACGCGTCATACACACTGCACACTGTTGGATACGATTTCAATTAAAAAGTTACACAGCGTATACGTATAACTCAAGAGCATCACATCAGAAATGCGTTATGAGAGACTCCACGCCCATTATGCACCGACATTATATAATATTAAGACAAAGTATTCAATTTAAGTTAAACCACATAAACTTTCTTAATTACCATGATAATAACTATAATAATGTTTGACTGATAGTAACAATATGATCAACCCTTTGAAGAATACATTTTTCCTTACTTACGATTCACTTGCAATTTAACACTCTTGGATTTTCGGATTCGCTAATTACGAATGTGAACTAAGAATTCGGAAATTCCAAATGGCGTATTATAACCGCAACAGTCTTCCAATCCAATAACTGCTTAGGTTGTGCATTTACTATCGTGTGGAATTTCTGAATTTTTAATTTAAATTCGTAATCAGCGACCTCGAAAACCCGCGAATAGAGAGTTTTATCCAAATCAAGTTAATTTTGGGATTTTGGGCGGCTATTCTGAATCCGCCATTTTCAATTTTGTATTTTTTTCTTTTCTATTTGATTTTGATTTTGTATTTTTGCAACCAAAAAACTCCTTTATATCGAATTTTTGTTTACGATTTACCTGTTAAATTCGTAACAATTACATTTATTGTGTAAAAAGGTGTTTTTTCAGAACTTTGTTTATTTTTAACATCCGCTACATAAAAAATAAAAACTTGATAGTCGTCTTTTTAGTAATAATTGAAATCCAAGGAATCTATACATACATTTACATCCGTCGGCATGCGTTAAAAAAAACATTTAAAAATAGTGAAAAACCATATTGAAATAGATGAGTTACCGTGCGTCACTATACTTCAAAGGGTGAAACTTATACTCGACTGCTATTACATGTCCACTTCCTTCGTTCGAAGATTAATATTTAAAAAATACTCTCCATTAATTCTCCAATTTGAAACTCACCTATCTTATAGTAAATTTATCAAGGAATACGCTCGTATTTTTTTTTTTTGAATTTTACAGCGCGGTTTTGGTGATGAAAATCGTGTTTGAAAATTAATTATTTATAAAAATCTTCAACTGTTGTAATAATAAAATATGTAGCAGCATGAAATGGAAGCCCAATTCCAGCTCTTTTGAATGAGTCCAGGGACAAATTAATCAGACAAATAGAACCTACGATATGGATATTTGAAGGAGAGCGTGTGTGGCGGTTTTTGGCATTTTGGGCAATTTTCAACTTGGAATAACGTTTGAAATATTGAAAATAAAAGAAACAAAACATTGTTTGATTAATTTATTTCACCCATAGAATCCGTTAAAAAAAATTCACAATAATCGAAAGGATCGATGAAAAAAAGGTCTCCGGTTTGACGTGTTTTTACTCATGTGCGACTTTCCTTGCGTGCTCTTTTTCTCGACTTTCATAGATGATGCTGGGCAACGATGCGGATAGAGAACGGTAGAGGTGTGTCGAGACGCAATGACAGGCCATAAGTAGATATCCGTCCCATAAGGTATCACTGTCGATATCCACTTCGATTTTGTACATTTTCAAAGAAAAAATTAAAAAATTCGTCTCTGCAGGAAAAAATATTTAATGAAAAAATTTTTACGTGGTGTAATGAATTTATAGACAGTACTTTTTATAATGACATTATTGGGTACGAAGTTTTCTCGCTTTCAGCCTCCTCTATATGACAGCTCACAAATAAAAAGCCTCGTCCATTTCCCCTTAATGTTAAAGTTTAATAATCTGTGCCATGCAATCGAGTAAGTACATGAGTTCAATGTAAATGCAGTTGAATTGGTGAAAATATTTTTTTAAACAATATTTTTGTACGAACAAATATTTATTTGCCAAGCTTGGTTCGAGGATATCATCCCAAGTTTCACCCAGGCTAACGCCAAACCTAGATGCCAAAACTGATCGAAGCTCAGTCCAGACTCGATTCATTTATTCATTCCCGTCTGGGTAAATGCAAAGAAGTTATTCATCAACCTTTAATTCTTGTTTTTCATTTCAGAAAAATAGAAATTAATGACAGAATATTAACTTTTTTCAACTGAACTCTCCGACACTATTAACGGATGGATAATAAAAGATGATATATATACACACACATATATGGGTGCAATTAAATTGTATGCAATAATTATTATTGTAAGCAATTGAATTAAATTAAAAACAGAATCTATTTTATTTTATACTCCCAAACTGTACTCTAAGCATCAATACAGCAAGCAACGATATTGTTCCCATAAACTTTATGGACGACTGATTTATTTAGTAGTAAATTTGTTAGCCACTGGAAGCTCCCCTTTTTATATTCGTGTTATTGGTGTGTTAACTTCACCACGAAGGGTATAAAAGCTGAAACATCGCCGTCAAATAAATTAGTCTCGCCCCGATTGACGACTGACGATTCCGTGAAGTGTTCCCTGAACCTCGCTTCAATCTCGCACTGGTCCCGAGTTAGAGGCGAATTAAAGAAAAGAGAACCAAGATTGCATCATTTGAGTCCGACTTTGAGACCAAGAAAGAAAAGCACGTTTATGCCTCGCAAACAGAATTCTCATATCCGACAACGAATGCGACCAGAAAAGCTACGGCGAGACAAAAAAATGTAACTCCTCTCCTTTCACTTTTTTCCCGCACAATCGTTCTGGAGATAGCGCGGACTACCTATTTCAACTGTCGGTCAATCATCGAATTCGTCACCCGCCCTTCGGGCCCTTTGGACTTACACCTTCGCATCAGAGCTCATCCCACAGGACACGTTCTTCTGACTATACGGTAGACCAGTGGTTGTTCGAGCGTCGTTTCCTTATCGACTTTCTCAGCCTGATCCTGGCACGGACTTTGGAAGCCATTCGATGTTTTGCCTTTCTAAAAATCAAGGGAGACACGACCCGATTTCAGGAACTGGTCCAAAAAAGTCTCAACGTTAGCTTCTTGAACTATTCTGTCGACCTTAATGTGTGAGAAATACATTATTATGCAATCACAAAGATTACGAGTTAGTATGCATAATTAAAGGCAGACGCATCGAATTCCGCACGTCTATATAGTTTTTCAACCTGAAAACCTACTGTCGTCCATCTGCATTTACTGGATATCTAATAAAGTCAAGTAGTAAAAATTTTGCTATGGAGATCGAGGACTTTTATAGGTCCTAGGCAAGGCCTGTATTGGCCCAATGAGGTCTAGTCCGATCCTGAACTTGCGGAAGAACATTGCTACTAGGGTTCTAATTAGTAAATTAGATTTTCTATCAAACTTTAGACCCCCATAATCTGTTATTTTAACCCTTTTCTTACAGGTGCTGACTATAGTCGACATTTATGGGACGACCTGTGACGACTCTCGTCACTAAGAATTATAGTTTACATTACATACAAGAGAATCCCAAGGTGGCGTTGGAAGACGTAAGTACGAACACCGTAGACTATCTTTGAAAAGTATCGACACGCTACTGCTATCGGAAGACGTTTGGTATACGTCGCCAATTTCAGGGTACTGATAACATTTATTTGATAATTCTGCTAGATGAGGATTTTACATTAAATAAATAGAAAGAAAGTATTTTCAGTGATTCTCTTTCATTCTCACATCCTTTGTACATTCACACTGCAGAAAAGCGAACGCAAATAACAGTTTACGTCACTTTACGGGATATTTCATTTGGAGCACGTTCCACCCATTTGAAAGAAATAACAGGAAAAATGGAATCCGCTATATCATAGAGAACGCAATATTGACGCATCGGTACGTGCACGTGAATAGATTGAAAAAGAGAAATAAAAAAAAAAGGAAATCAACCCGAAAATTCTTTCTGCAGTCACCATCACGTGAAAACGCGTTAATGAGTACTTGATCGAAAAACTGAGCAACGTCATACCCACTAAACCTTTTCATTGGCCTCCATAATAATGACGTAAAAACTCATTAAGAAGTGGACGCTGTGTATCCGTAAACTTTATCACGGAAGGAACGAAGTGAAAAAAAAACTTCATTTTTATCTATAATCTTCCTCTCGTGCCTCGTTAGTACGATGTTTCTACAACGCTAATATTATAGACATTCATATTACACAACCGCTATTCAGGAAACATTTCGGAGAGGTCCAAAAAAATAAATGAATAGCAATTGATATCGAAGAAAATAACGTAAAGATACGAAGAGAAAAGACGGAGACGAAGTTGGAAAAGAAACTGATTCCTCCGAAGTCATGAAAGTTTCTTCAGATCCCTGTAACAACGCGATGCATTCTAAGTAGGCAGTTGGCCAACTGTTTAATATGCGAAAAGATCTGCACTGCGAAAATTGAACAATATAACTTCATTGCAGGCATACGGAACGTTGGGTTACCCTGCATCTATTCTTAGATGTCACCATATCGATTTTACCCAATACTTCCGCGCACGTACGCGTCCGAGCATGAGAAAGACACGTCGTCAATGGAGACGTCTGGATTTACTACTTTTTTTATTTCTCAAGGCACACTAAAAGCAGTTGTATTTTCAAAACGCCTTCCGAGTCAACACATTGCATTGTGTCTGCGCGGTAAAGCCATTTCCTTGAAAAAAACTAACTGACGATCAGCAAACTTAGAAGGCGAGTGAATCGACTCAAATCTAAACGAGCCGGCGAAACCGCTTATTTTTGTAACTCAAATCTAGCAAGACTAAAGAAATATCAGATGATAAAAGCGATAGAATCTAGAAGGTTATCGCAAGAGCAATAGGACAGACGCAACGGCGAAAAAACATAATCAAACATAGGGTGTAAATGTGATGTTCATGTAGTCGATTTTCGGAGAAACTATAATAAAATTATGATAGAAGAATTCCCTCGTCAATAGTTGCATTATACATTGAAAAATAAAGCGTCTGAGTGGAATGATTTATTTGCACCGTCACCTTTTTTCCGGAATAATGTATGTTTCTTGGTACAGTCGGATTCCAACCGATATAATAGTTTACTGTGGAAGTCATGAAAAATTCAACGACTATTTTCCATCGCAGAGACGGAATTTTCCTCGATTTTCTCTTTAAAAAACTCTAAGGATATATTATAAATAAATTCTAAAGGCTCAAGCAAACAATGTTTATACTAATATGCAATTAGAGTGTCAAAAGCAAAATCTATTCTTAATACTGTCAAGATGAAAGAGAATCGTTAAAAAATAATATAGGCAATAAAAAGTATTAAATCGCAATTGAACATAATAAAAACCATGTACCTTGCGCCAATAACACACTTCCACTAACATTAATATTGGAAAACATTCAATGTTATACAGAGAGAATTTGGATTATTAGGTACAATTTCAAATAACGGAAACACGATAAAATAAATCATATTAAATCCATGCCTTTATCGACGTACAACTTTCGAACTATTGCTAAGCTTTTTCACTGCAACGATATACAGGATGTCAGATATGAAGCGCAATAGAGTAGTACCATTGCATTCCTTGGCAAATTCTAAGGGATACGTGTTTTTGCGTTTTTCATTTCACACATCAAAATTAGAAGATAACCGACTTTGAAGTTGCAGTAATGGTAACCAATGAGAACAATTTAGATGGAGCATGGAAGGGGAATTCCGCTCTACCCACTGACGACGCCAGCCAGCCTGCAAGTCCTGGTTACACTAGGCCAATAATACTACCAGTACCTTAGTGCTCCTGTTTATCTGCACGTAAGTGAATCAGACACAATCATGCTCGCAGTATTGGCAGTGAATTTCGAAACGTACCATTAGACTAAAGATATTATTACTCATAATATCCAATTGTTCGTAGACAATCTTGATTAATGCCGAGCTGTAAATATTTACTAGTGATAATTACTTTTGCAAGACTTACGAAATCTTCCGTAGTTCAATTATAGATACACTAGTAACTATTAGTATATAATAGCTACTTATTCAGAAAATACTGGACCCTCAATAGTAAGTACCAATATCTGAATACATAGTTAATATTATGGTGCCAGAGGCGACTACTAGGTCCCCTGTAATGGTTCTCGGTAACGGGAGATATTCAATTATAGGTTAGTATTGTGATCGTAAGACGTTCACTGTAGATTTAATTAAAACAAAGTGGCTACCAGACATTAGTTGGCTTCTGTTAATTGGCTGTTTTGGGTTTTCCTTTTCCAGCTACCACCACTACTCAACTTGTATGCCCTTAAATTTACCCTTAAGTCCTTAAGCAAAATAAGCAATAGATTCTTCTGTGGTATTAATTAATTACTTAGGAGACAATTTATTTATACTGCATTTCGTCTTATATATTTTCTACAGTCTTTTAATTCCGTTTTAACGTTTACTGTGAATTTAAGAAGACGAAAATTTTGTATCAAGTAATTATTCTGTTTTTTTTTTCACATACGTAGAAATTATAACTTCTTTCTCTAGAATATTACAAATTCTTTCTATATACATGAAGGGAAATCCGTATCCTGCTTGTAAGGTTTATATTATTCGCAATACATCATTGATCCAAGTAAAAATAACTAGATCTCGAAATAAAAAATTATAATTATATATCCATATGACGTATCGCTAAAATGCAATGAATTAGTTCAGCGTTGAAATTTGTTATATGTGGTGGGACGATCGCCATTGCGAATGGTTTAAAATTTTCAAATAATACATTCAGAAAAAAAACACTGGAAGTCAATAAATGGGTTCAATTCATTATCACTTTGTTGCTCCAATTTTTTCAATATTATATTTTTTTCTCCAATATTTCTCGATTGAAAATGTTAAAATATCAAGGAGATCTCAGAACAGTCTCGGGTACATCTCTTTGGTCTCGATGAAATAGTTCTCATTTTGATTAAGTATCAGTCAAGGCTTTGCATTAATTTTCGTCTCACTGAAATCTCCTTATGGTATTAATCAAAGGGTCCATCCATTGTCAGACAAATTTTAATTTCACATCCAAACAGCAAAAAATGACAATGTATTTTGTTGGTTACGTAATTAGCTTGAATCTAATATTATCATGTATCACAAATCCCAAATACTCAATGTATGCGTACTAAGGTTTCTTTTTGTAACAAGTTCTCAAAGAATACCCTGTAACGTGTCGCCAGAGGGCACCTTATAATATTATTTTGTGGACAAATAACAATAAAATTACCTAAAAATTTAAAATAGTTAAATAGTCATAGGCATCTAAAATATTTTCAAGTAAGAACGGGTAACCTATTAAGAAATATTTTTGAGGCAGGCTAACAGTGTGATTTTTCGTAAAAAAAAAAAAAGGCAAGACGACCTTTTCTTTGAGCATTCGTTACAAAAACTGTGTTATCTAGCTGGTGCGAATGAGTACAAGATTCGTACGTTTGGCGCACTCGTCTAACGGCTCGTGTAGCCAACTTCACGCTAGTGTCTTATACTTATTCGCACTAGCTAGATAAAATAGTATTGTCTGTTCTAGCGCATTAAAGTATCGAAAAACTGTGTAGTAGCTCTTATCACAAGGATATTACATTCTAATCAAAAGCAATTCCATAAAATCCACTATATGCACTGCTTGGAAATTATTATTTACTTGATTCATTTGTTACGAAGTTTCGATAAACTGTACATAAATAATCTCGACCTTACACTTTTTTTTTAATCAGAATTGAACGTAACATCATACATAAGTATACATTTCAGCGAATCTATTGGATATTTCTTTCAAGTGGGTAGTACTTGAGAAGGTACGACTATAAAAGAAATCCAACTAACCGATCTGAAATTTTATTACGTTCTTGGCAGGTACGTAATCTTTGTGCGTGCAAAGCTTCTAAAATATCGATCGTCCCGTTTCTGAGATATTCGTAGTGAAAATGTTCGCAGTGATTTCGACTTCCCAACCGTAAAAGTTCATGCATTTTTTATACAATTATTTCACATTGAAAATGACTAACAGTTTTTTAATCGAGATAGTTTGAATTAATTTTTCAACATTTTACAATTATGTTTAAGCAATATGCAGTGTAAAAATTAGAAAATTTACGCATCTCTATCTTCGGCTTGGTTCAATGATGACATGTTATGTAGCAAATATTATTGAGTGACATTATACTGTTTATTCGCGAAAAGAAGGAACCTACTACATACCATAGGAAACAGTTATATTTCCCTAATTCGAATCAATATCTGTTTAATTAATTCACATGTATACCGGATTATTCATACCCAATTGTGGTAAAACTATGTTAGGTGGTGCGTTTGGGGTGAATTTTCTAGGTAAAAAAATATTTGTACTCAACCGTTTTTTATCCTAATGCAGTAAACAGGAAATTGAAAAAACTAATAACGTAATGCAGGATTGATAAAAATATTGAGGTCCAAAAGAGCACGTCAACTGACGTAATATAAAAAAGATGTCGCAAGCTGAAATTGTATAGCGATAGCATTGCATTAAGACTGTTAAAAATTGGTTCGTGCGAATTATTTCTCCAAAGAAATCAAACGATCTCCAGCGTGAGATGATCTTTCGCTCCTATATGAAGTCCCTCATCCAGTCGATCGGATATAACCAGTAGCTCAATATAGTTCAGCCGTGTCGTTAACCGATGACACTCGTTAAGCTACCTCCCGTGCTCGCTACGAACCAACCCCAAAATCATTGTGGACTAATCAATTAGCCGAGCTGCTTTCAACACAGCTCGTCACCGACTCGTGGCCCAATAGTAGTTGAGATAGATTGATTGCGCAACTTGAGATACACGACTACTCACGATTAGAGGTTCTAAGCTTTCAGTAGAGTATCATCTTTCTCCCTAGATAAGGTTAACAAAGGGTACGTTCCGAAAGTCACTGCCAGTATTACGAGTATCGTTATGCCTCTGTTTACTCGAACGCAACAAAACGAGACATGCTGGCGATGAATTTCCGAATGTACAAAACATCCGCAGCCAGGCAAAGTCCGAATGAGACAAATATTAACTAATACATAGATTTGACAAAATCTGCACACTAAAAAAAAAAATCAATTTTATAACAAAACGCCTGATGAAGATTTTATGGTCATTGATTATAAATCTGTCCTCAAGATAACGAAATTCCAATATGTCCAAAGGGGCGATACGAAACAGATAAAAATAGACTATTTAAGGTACATTGGTAGATGCACCATTTGGACTTCTATATTTTTCCCGCGTTCTTATAAAATTACGGCAGTTTTTATACCGATTGTATGTCAAATCGATGTATATAGATGTGCATATGTTTTTCATTTCCCTTTCTCAATAAATTGGTGCGTTACACTAAATGCACTAAATTATTGGGTGACAGGAAAAATAATAAGACATCTTATAATTCTAATAATAATATCAATTACCAGCAATTTATAAAAAAAAAAAAAAAAAAAAAAAAAAAAAAAAACAGTTTCATTTATCATTAATATTGCATAATTAGATCACATCACAGGAACCACACATTTTATTAAATTTTCAAAGACAAAAAGTTAAATACGATTGAGCCTCTCGCGCGAGGATATAAAGTTTCGCATTAACCCAAATGCAATAGCCGTATGCTCCGCCAGAGTGATACGAAAAACCACGAGAAAACGTAATAAAAAAAATCTGTGGCAATTGCGAGTGTATTTCGCGTGCAAACATGTAAACTTTATTGAGCGAGCAGCATTTCCGTAATGTGGAGACATGCAAGCGTAATAGCTCTTCTGCATATTTACGCATTTGGGGAAACATAAAGTGTCAGAGGAAAAATTCTCTCACGAATTCCAGTAATACGTTTTTCTTCATTTTCTTTTTCGCTGTTTTACTTCGTCCGCTATATCGCCCTAACAACCCGTATAAATACGTATGTAGAGCTGACAGTAGCAAGTTTATGTTTCAACTAAATGCAAAAGTAAAAAGAAAGATTTCCAAGAACTCATCGATATTATCGTTGCCAAACGTTTCCTCGACGAGCAACATTAATTGGTTCAAGAAGAAACCAGTAAAGGGCAACTTAAACTTTTTTACCATTGTAAACAAGTCGCATCGCTGGCTCCCGATAAACTCCGTTTCTCTTTATTAAAAAATTCCATTTAATCGATGATACCAGTAGCACTCCCGATATTGTTATCACGAACCATCCCCTTACTTTTCCTTAATACCTTCTCGCTCCCCAGAGAGGACAAAGGGCGCTGTTGTCAAAGCAATTATTCATCGAACACCGGAAGTGACCAAGTTTCGATAAAGCGAATCGCCCTGTTCGCTTAAATACAATTAATTCAACTGTTCGCAGCATATTTAAACGATCAAACGTTTCTTCCGATTTTATGTAAATATTTTAGCATTCGTTTCAATATTCAAGACCATCCACTTCCTCGTTATTTATGATTTTCAATTACTAAAACTTCACCGCTGCCGTCGATACATCCGTTTTAAGAAATGCAAAAATGATAGAGGAAAAACTTATAAAATAATACGAGGATGATTGTTTTACGGGGACCAGATGGCAATTAACAAATTCCAAAAAAAAATTCACTACGTATCATATGATACCCCATTCCTTCGTAACGACGACAAACGTAGTAATTATACATTACCCGTGACTATCATATTCGTTGGCCTGTGAATTCGAGTCATACTCATTATGTGTCCTGCTAACGCTACTACGCAAATTCGAAGATTCATTGATCAAATGTGTCCTTTTGTGCACAAAACTAAAACCACGTTCACCTCGAAATTGCATGGAATGAAAATATGTAGATATAACGCATTGTACGAAAAGTTATATCTCCAATATAAAGTAAAATATGACGCATATATGATTGTTCACTTTAATGTAAACATGGATTTTTCTGTCTTCCGATTTACTTGATATGAAGTTATAGTTTCGATGTACAGCTACAATGTGAGATGTAGTTGCCACGGCAGTACGTCTTCTTATAGCGATTCTAATGACTAAAGTGAAACCCGGAGAAAAATAAATAGTAAATACAATACCAGAAAAAAATAATACTAGAGAAAGTATCAGATTATTCAATTTTTAAGTGATCGAAAGTCCAAGAAAACTAACTTATCCTAAAGAGGCATAAAAGTCCAATAAGTCTAATAAGTACTATGTGCTTATTAGTGTTAATTTCTATGGTTCATGACGAGAAAATGGGCTAAGCCTACTACGCGAATGCAACGTGCGTTACGATGAAACCGACGACAATACTTGACTGTATATTACATATCGTGCAAATAGGCATAATTGTTTCTGCATTACCACGTGACTCATATTCAGTACTATATCTAAAGAATATGCAGTTAAAACTAGAAAAGCCGCTGCTGTCGAAAATGAAAAAAACGTTTTCATTCTGAAGATCTGTCAATATTATTCATAGCGTATTGTGCTGGTACTGTCGTTTTATCATTATTTCCTGTCGATAAATCTTCGAGAACAGCAATAGCAAATTCTAAGGATATTGGAAATTTTTTATTCATCCTCACCACTCGTTATTGTATTCGCAGGTTTCTCTGTATATCTAGCTGTACCATCAACTGAAATCGATAGATTCAAAAAAAAATTGCAAAAAGATTAATAACTATAAATTAAATCGAAATTTACTACTAAAGTACAGCATCCTATGCCGGAAAAAAAAAAGTTTAAAAGAAAATGTAAAGTTTTAGCATCAGAAAGTATATACACGGAAACTCTTGGATAAATCCCAAATATTGTTGACTTACACTAATCTCATGACTGCATGTTATGTCGATCAATTTCCTGCTACTGGTTTTATGGTTGACGGTAAACATTCTGATAGATTTCCAGAAGAACGAGCGAAATATAAAGAGCTGGGACGGGAAGATGGTAAAAGGATACGGGAGGAGGTCCAGGGGGAGAAAGACGACGGAGAAAGGGTGCAGAGCATCGGTGGACGAAAATTTATCGGAAATCGAGCCGTTCTGAGGTTAGGTTGACTCCTCGTAGATTTTCTTACGTATAGGAGAAGCGGACGCCATTCCCGTAAAATCTCGCTACATACTAACACAGTCTGATTGAATCTAGGTTTGTTGACGTCTAGCAATAATACACGAACGAGATAGGCGAAGAGAGATGGAACTAAAGTAGGAGGAAAAGGACAGAGAGAAATACAAACTTCGTATTTACGATTTGCCGTTTTATCGGTGTCTCGAAGAAAACCAGGGACACCGGGGATACCGAGAAGAACGTTTCTTAATTTCCTAAAAAGTTGTGCCAGAGGCGATCAACGTCTCACATATGATCAAAGGTGTGCTTCTTTGTCCTTCTATCTTTCTGTACAGTTTTGCCCGAATTATCCGGGATGCGATATGATAGGTACGTGCGAGAAATAAATAGTACGTACATGCGAGGACGTAAGATACGCGAGCCAGTTATTTTGAAGTTAGCGAACAAAAATTTATGAAACACCAGCAAAGCGCCATATCCAGAAAATAATCCACGTTCAGGGGGTCATTGACGCATAATTTCGTTAGCCTCGTTTCCGGTGACTACCTTCCACTGTGAGAAGCGCTGTTCATACTGGGTTTCCGGTTCCGTGACCCTTAATGAAGATGCCATGCCGTGGTTCAAATGCGTCCACTCAGTCTCATTGAAAAAAAAAAGTCGACAAAAATAAAACAAAAGAGTATATGGGTAAGATTAAAAACATGGGGTGAAAACATACACTTCCGCAAAATAAAAGCATAAAAGCAGCCATTAGGGGGTGAACAAATTTATTATGTTAGGTTAAGTTAGATTAGGTTAGGTTATAAAAAAATAGTAACAAAACGGTGAGAATGAAAAACACATAACAACGTATATGCTTTAATAGTGGCATTAAGGAATCATTAATATTGTTTCTAAAAAAGGTGATTTATAGTTTGACGACTTTGTGCCAAATATAACTATTAAGATTTATCATACTATTTTCCAAACATGTTTAATATTCTATTCTAAATCAGTTAATATGCGTAATCTCTATGCGTGAACATATTTTTTGACAGATCAAAAATAATAAACTCTCTAGTAAACCACCACTGATTGCGTATACAATTTTTATTACGCAATGTGAATGTGCATAGTTTTTCTCTAAAATATATTTCATTTCTCTATTTGAGCATAAATTTCTGTGATTTAATGGAATGCTGCGCGTGATTTACTGAAGATTGCACTGTTTGCAAACTGTAAAAAAAACATTGAACTCATATACCGACTACAGGTTCTCTTGATAAGTAATCAAATTTACACAAACGTACTAAAAGTAAATGTCACTACAATGAAACAATTTAATGCAATCGTCCAATTCGTTCAATAGCAAATGAGGGTTTAGCCGTTTGGCGCGGACAATAAATAGTTTTGTAGTTTTGCTATTATTAGTTAACTCTGCCTATATATGTATATGGAAATATGAAATAAAATTTTTCTTACCATGAAATAAAGTCTTAAATGATCTAGAAAAACACCTTTTCGCAAATATATAAACATTCCAGGAACAAAAATTATGATAGATTTATGACAGCAAACTAACGGCTTCAAGCAGAAGAGCGAAAAACTGGACGGATTTTTGGAAGAATAACTTTTAGGCAGATTTAACTCCAGTGAAGTAAATAAATGGCAAACTCTAGATACATATGGAATAACGAATGTAGCATTTTGCGTGATTCCATTCTGTCAAAAACTTTTTTCATTTTTATTTCACTGCCGTATTTTTCCGGATAGCGATAAAAAAAAAGCCAGAACTTGACCGAATACCCGCCACTCTCCAACCATATTTCTGCCACTACTCTACCAACCGTGATCTGTCTGTTTTCAGCGAAAAATGTACTACAGTCTTCACGCCATAGCTTACCAAAATTTTTGTCCCGAGAAATAGTTTAAATACTCCGTAAATAATGTTCATACTTTATTAATGCTCATATTGTAACAAAAAAAGATACAATTATTCAAGACTTAAAAAGCACTCTAGCACATTCCGTTGCGAGGGTCCCTTTTATTTCTCAGAAAGGGCAGCTGCCCGAGCGCCACTTGTACCTTATCAGGGACTGAAACCGTAACCGCAACCGGAAATCGATAATAACCGAAAAAAGTGAAGAACCTAAACCTAACCATTATTTGAAATTTTCGAAATGTCACACCCAAAACCGTAACTCAAAACGTGAAATTACTAAAATGGATAAAAACCAAAACCGAAACTGTTAACTCAACCGTACTTTAATTGAACAATGTTTTCGGGAAAAGTATTTGGCTAGATTGTATGGATCCACAAAAAATTGGACTGATAATTTCTAATAAAGAACAAATCAAGAATAACTGGCAAATTCAATAGTATAAGTAAATTTAGTTCAAATTACTTCTAGAATTAGAATTAAAATTATATCATAAGTAGTATAGTTAGTCTCGTGGATAGCAACCTAACCTAGAGATCTTTTAATCTCGAGTTGGATTCCGACGTTAGTCTATTTTTATTTTTTTTTTTTTTTTTCATACCTTTTCATAGCACCAAATAACAATTGTACTTAAAAATTGATAGTGTCCTCATTCGCAATTTGAATAAACATGATTCTTTAATAGTACTATAAATTTATAGGACCCTAGAATTATAACACAATTGCACCATTGTTCCTTGAGAATATTTTGCGGCAGATTATTGGCTGGCTCTGAGAGAAATTTTTCAGAATTACCAATACTACAACCATGCTATAATTCTAGCGTACTATTCTATAGGGTATCTCAACTTTCGTTCGAGTCTGGTGAAAACTTAAGCACCATTCGCTATTCACAACATGACACAATTTAGATTACATGTTATGAATAAACACAGATAATACATATACCAATTACGGGAATGTCACGTTAAGTCAATGCTGCATATTGAAACGTAACGTTAAACTGCCTCTAATGACATACATGTATACATATAGAAGTTCTGTGCAAAAACAATTTTCTGCAATTTTTTTCCTACTTCAATAAAGTGCTGATACGATTGTGAATAAATATAGTATATAATATGATGATGCATCTAACAGGTTTTTATATCATATAGATTGCTAATAATAACAAAACAACGATATTAAATTCATAATAGCCTTTAATATTGAAGTTAATATCGAACTTACGAATAATGCCAGAAGTATGAATTGCTTTACAAGAACTTAAGAAACGGGAGATATGCGATGGAATGAAGAGGCTTGTTCTGAGAAAAAATGATTTCTCAAACATATTATTTTTAATCCAATTCGCTAAACTTTTGTAATAATTAATATGAAAGAAATATTAGGTTGTCCCATAAGTTTCTTCCGCGCCCCGCTATGAATGACTCTGAATGAAACGGAAAAAACTTATGGGACACCCTAATATAAAATGCATTGCAAAATGAAGCACAAATAACATTCTGAATAAGATTGTTTTCTTTTTCCTTATTAATGGGACAATATTTCAATAAATTTATAGAATGAATTATTTCAGAACTTTAGTTCTTACTTCGATGATGTTTGTATAATGCTATGCAAATAAGACTTCTTTACTTGTAGTAATTCTTCGACTTCTTGTGAGTTAAGCGTCTAGGGATATTTAATGTCAGTCATTTCAATTCAAGTAATTACTTTGTCTAAAAGCATCACGTCGCTTTTTATATAGAAAACACAATTAATGATATCAAACTTGGGCAATAAATAACGGAAAAATGTAAAACAATTATTATTTATTCGTATGTTCTGATTTTGCTTGTGGTGATGCTGCCGTTATACGACGCTGAATGTGCCATATTTAAATTATATGGGAGCTTGGATTTAACGAAGTCGTTCTTTTTATGAAAGTTTTTGTGCGAAACATGCTATGCGTTTCATAGTACATAGAAACACAGACATAGCGTAAACTAAGAACCAAAAATAAAAAACCGTTACAAAAAATGATCTTTCTTCAAAACCAAAACCGAAATCTGTTAAATTCGAAAACCGTAACCAAAAACCGTAAACGAAAAATGATCAATAAAAAGCCCAAAACCGAAAACTGAAACCGAAATTTAAGCTTTTGCCATTGTGAACACCGTAATACAACCGATATTTTTTTTTTTTTCGTTTACGGTCCCTGGAACCTATTGATTGCGGCAGTTGTCGATATAGCAAAAACCTACATCCAGCAGTACGACTATATCTACTGGCCCGTTTCGCTGCCACAAGCAACAGGAGACAAGTGACGTTCGGGCAGCTTCCGTTTCTTGCAAACGACGATTGTGAATATTGATTTACTGGTAAACGACAGCGACCCTGAGAATTCTTTTCCTCGCCCAAACAGAAATTCGCAATGATGGTAAATAGGCCAAGCTTGGTCCTGTTTTAAAATTTTTAAGTGTTTCCACGTAGAAATGGGTGAGGGCACACCCAATGTCAAGAAAAGCCCTAGCCAGGAATTCACATGGTTTTCATATTTATGACTTGAAATTACGGGCCCAGCCAGTTTCCAGTTGGTATAGCTATTCTACAAATTAGAGATTACCTATCAGACTCACCATAGTAAGCCTAACCATGACCCTATCAGTCTTGTTATTTGTTTCGTCGAAAGTATGTCCGCTAGGCCGCAGGACGTGAAACTATCAACTCGCAAATAAAGAGTGTCTCGCAAATGTATAGTATATCAAAGTATCACACTTTAAAAAAATTTATGTTTTCAGAAAAGGCAACATTGACCAAAGTCAGGCATGGTTTTTGACACGTGATGATCGTCCGTGGATTTGAAGACAAGGGTAGTGCAGAACATGTGGAAGCAGTTCAACAACTTTGGCACGCCACCATTTTCACTTTTACTATTTATACTATGTTTAACACTGTACAATACGGTGAACAATATTTCGATAAGCACAATTTTGCAAAATCTAACTTTGGCCATTGCTGTTATGAATTACTGAAAAGCTTCAATTTTCACTTTGGTTTATGTTAATATGATGTCTGGTTATTAATTAAGTTATGAAAAAAAAACGTTACCCCCAGTTAACTCGGGATTAACCTTTTGCGGACGTTTCTTTCACCCCGAGTTAACTCGAATTAAACCATAGGAGGGTTAACCATTGTCCCCAATCGACGACAAAATAATGATATTTCCAAGCTATAAACTCATCCTATAAACCTACATTTACTACAAGTTAGAAGTCATTGCCATGAATTTTGGTATATCGCTAAACGTAGAAACTCTACGCGGTCGTAAGGATGACTTAAGGGGCTTATCCCTAATATTCCAGAAACCGATTGAAAAATCGGTTATATTTATTGCTGCTGCTTTTAAAAAGCGGTTTTCGATAAAGTCATTGGTCTACTAGTATCGTGTTAAAGAGCAAGTGTTATTAAATATTTTAAAAGATTAAACCATTATATCGGATGATTAGTTCACATTTCATAGCAATTTTTTTCTAAACTACTGAAGCTCGAAATTAAAGCTTGGTCATAAGATTTGCGAAATGTAATCCTTACTAAGTCCCATACACGTACCAAATACACCATAAAATTGCATTTATGGTTCGTTAAATGACTTTGATTGAAAGCACACGTTCCTATATGGTCGGTTTAAGTAAAAGTTATGTTATATTAATATTGAATAATTTAGAATTTTCCTAAATTCTCAAGCAATTTGATAGTAACAAATGCAATTATTCAATTTTCCAAAGAAAATTATTATTCTTTTGAGTTCCATAAATTCGTCATGGAGAAACATTAACATCTATATATATAAAGGCGTCTAGTGGTTTAGAAGTTAAACAAAGAAAAGAGTATTTTAAAAAGTGTCAACGGTGATAGTAAAAGAACCAGATTGCCTACTTCATTAACAAATCATTAGAAAATGAAAGTGACTTTAAATAGTAGAAGATAATATTTAAAAAATACAATAATACCACTAAGAACTTTTTAAAGCGGATACTACGTGATTTTTTCTTATTCTGCCGTAGTCTATTTATGAACTAGAATACATGAAATCTTTGAAATAAACGAATTTTGAAAACTATAACGCATCTCATTATCATGATATAAAACAGAAATAATTTAGTGAAGGTAGAAAAAAGCACAACTAAGATAACGATTATCTGGAAATAAAAGAATGTTTTTTAAATCTCATGTATATTTCAAAATAAATCCCAAGGTTATATCTAATTAACCATTCAATTTACAAGCCTTAGGCGATATATCCCTCGGTGAGGGATAAGCTTTCACCCTCCCTCACGCGGCTCTGTTTGATTTGTCTTCTTCATAGGATCGCATTGAAATTCATTAAATTTTCCCCCTTTGAAATCACTAGAGACCTGTCGATCTGAAATTCCTATCCACCTAATCAAAAAAAATCTTTGTACGTCGTATGCAAAGACCTTGTCATTACTGCCGTCCGGTCTATCGATATGAACAAATAACTGAGTTATTGTCACGTGTCAAAAAGGTTTTGATGAACTCGACTGTACATAATACTAGATATATTTTATTGCGGTTTCTACATAACTAGTAGAGCCTACAAATATCGTTGAATTCTTACTGCGTTAAAATTCTTTTATAGTAATAGACAATTACAATTAAGAAAAAGTGGATTATGTGTACTCACCATCCAGCAATTCCATTAGGTTGAATCTCCTGCAAAAAGATGCCAAGTTCGCCCTTATCCTTGCTGCGTAATCCGACAACACTGAATCCTAGACTAGTACCCTCCGGTTTGTATAACTAAAGTTAAGAGAAGAAGTATTATTTTTAAAACAGGACATAAAGCTTACGGTTACGATAGTAAAGTTTTTAAAAGAATAATATTTTTACTTAAACTAATATTACTTATCTTTAAAAATAATGAATGTAGAAATTTATATATACCTGCACAGTGTAAATCTGGCGACCCTTTGCAGCAGCTTCAATAACTTTTTGAAACTCCTTGGCATACGTTGGTGTAGTTATGGGGGGCATACCCATATCTTCCGATACCAAGCTGGGACTAGTAACCTATAAAAAGAGAATGTGCCTTACATGCAACTTGCACCACAAAAATATTGATATGACTCTAACATTTAAATAATAAATTTTAATAAATATCAATTTACTTGTGCACTAGTATCCTCGCTACTGCTATGAACCAATTGCGCTACAGGCACTCTTTGATCATCTAGTTCACTGCTGTCTTGATAAATATCCTGGTATGAATTTGGACCCAATGGCTGTGCAGGTGTATTTGGTACAGAAAGTTCCAAATGTCCACCAAGATTAATATCAAAGTCACCAGGTAAAATTGAAGGATGCTGACCAAGCTGAGTATTTAGCTCAGTCAGTGAGTCTTGAATAGTTACAATACTTCGGAAAACAGGATCTTCCAGCAATGATATCAAGGCTTTTAAATCCTGGCTAGTATGCATCTGTATCTTTGGATCGTCACAATCCTCCACTCGCTCCTGAACATGTTCCAACAAGTGCAAAGCTGTTGATATATCTAAACAAGAAAAACAATTTCTGTAAATCTACTGATACATAGTTTTTTCCACAATATCAATGTATTGAATTCAAATAATATGCAATTTGAAAGTACATTATACTAATGAAGTAAAGACAGTGCGAGAATCATATAAAATTAATATAATTCAAACTTAGACATATATTTCTCCACGTAATAACAGTTATTCAAGTTAAACTACAGAATACAATTCTTTTTGAAGTTAGCTATAAATTATTTAGTTTTTATGCATGAAGCTCTTCAACAAGGTATCATATTCTATAATTTTACGATTGTTCAAACCAAACACACCATCCAAAGTTGGCCTATCTATTTGATTTCTATAATGAAACCAACTACTATCAGTGTATTTGTATTGAATAACTGAAATATACAGACATATTTATTTAAATATATATTTCAAACTCACCTGTACTCAGAGACATCTTATCTGTTGTAATAGATAACAGTCTTACACAGAAATCAACGAATCTAGATCTGGAAAAAAACAAAATGAATTATTTCTCTTAGTTACACTACTGGCCAAAAAACTAGAAAATTATGTATCCTTGTACAAAAATAAGTAATACACTCATTTACTTGAAAGAACAAGATGCACTCAATCTAAACCAAACATTTATTACTCGTTCATAACCAAATAATAAAGAATTAATAGTAAAATTGATGTCTAAATATAATTCAAAGTTCCATTGATCCTTGTAATGTACAATAATATACAGAATGTGGTGATGTGATCAAATTACATACATTTTCCGTAACACTCTTCAAGGTGCTATCGTTTAATAATTCTGATATCCCCTCAAAAAGCTATTTAACGAAACTTAACCTCAATATACGTAAGAAGATTCAGCTGAATCGATTTTCATGCGACAGTCACCCTCTTGCGTACACGACGGGATGCTTCAACGCATGTCCCATAAAAGAAGTCGTTTTCCACAAATAAGAAAATCAGTTTCAGGTATCAGGCACAAAATTGTATAAATCAATATAAAACTAATAATAAAGTTATATTCACTCTGATTAAAAGACAGAATGCAGATTTAACGTAAAGGTGTATAATTTCCGATTCAAAATATAACCATTCACAATCAAACTTAACATAAATATGATAAAGAACAATTATTTACAATAGTAAATATATGGATTTAAAAACTAACCAAACAAAATATCTTTTGGATATCGAAACACTTGACAGCTGTTCTTTTATGTATATACGTATATAACACCCATCACGTGTCCTGCTTTCTGCTCAATATACACTGCGCAGTAGCCCCGTCAGCAGAAATGCATTCTCATTGGTATGTTCCGAAATTTACTGCCACTACTAAGGTCAGAGCTGTGTCCTTATTAATCTAAACCTATCTGAGAGAGATGTAACTACTTTCGTAGCACTGTCACTAAATTTCGAAAGACACCCCATATTTTATATATATATATATATGTATATGTATATGTATATTTTAAAACAAGTGCATGCAGTAAAACAAAATAATAAGTGTAATAGTCAAAATACGTACTCAGTTGTGTGAAATTGTGCTCCGTTTCACCGCAAATCTCAAACGTGCATCTGAGGTGATACACTCTGTATTCTCTGGAAATTTCAAATTAATCCGGCAAATATTTTTGGAGATACACGCATAATTGTAAGGACGTTCGGAGCGTTACAAAGTAGGCTGCGTAAAGACCAGAGTAGCAGCTGTCTTTATGGCGCGCAATACCTGAGTAGACCCTTTAAACATAACTATCAGTCATTACCACATGATGTTGCTGAAGCTCTGTTTCCACTCTACACAGATCTCAGCAATGAAAAGTTATTGAAAAGATGTGTTGATGGTTTCACGCAAAACAACAGCGAAAGCTATAATCAGTTAATACGGAAAATAACTCCTAAAATCGTTCCTTGTGGTTCAAAAACAGTGGAAATAGCAGCTACATCGCAGCCGGCATGTTTAATGAAGATATAACATCACTTTTATATTATATGAGTGCACTGGGCGTATCAATTGGGCCCAATGCCCATGCCTATGCCGAAAAGGAGGATGCAAAGCGCGTCACGATCTTTGACTTGAGAGCGCATGGGAGCACTCGCGAGGGAAGAATAGTTCGCAAACAACAATAACTTTGAATATAGAAGCTGCTGATGATGCAGAGGGTTCATCTTATGGCCCTGACATAGATGACTCCATGTAAGTTGAAAAAAAATTTAACGATGTGTAAATGTCTTTTGAAACTTTGAATGTGTTTTCCTCGAAACGGTGTTTTCAAAGTTTGTGAGCACGATTTCTCAAAAATGGCTCAACTGATCGGTCTGAAATTTTAACACAACCTTCTCAGATATATTCTTCAGGGATTGATCAAAGGAATAAGATTTCCGATAATCATTTTTATTTTTTTAAACAATTTATGGCCATTCTACAATGCAACGGGATGCGTATCGCGGAACGTATAAGCGGAGCGATATTCAACTTTATATTTCCCTAATTCCATTGGATCCTCCCATGGAGACTACACAAGGAGCACGAACTCCATGTATACAAAAAGCTTCCCAAAATAAGAGGGCACTAGTGTTCCGTATGCACCGAAAAAGTGGAGGGGTATAAGGCGGGCGTTGAAACTGAAAATTATATTTTGATATACTTAGTAATTTAACCTACTTTAACTTAAATAAGCAAATAATAAAAAGTTGCAAAGTTAAATTAAAACAATAAATGAAATGAAATAAGTAATAAAAAATTATTATGATTAAATATAAAATTCTATTTTTTTTAAATAAAATCATTATTAATCTATTAATAATTAATTGATCAATAAAAATAGAAAATTAAAATTAAAAAACTCAATAAAGATTATTATCATTAAGAATCATCCAGGTTTTGAAATAAAGTTTTTCAGTTGCTGAATTAGACATTTTATATT